>JACXGI010000387.1:105187-143681 GCA_016801175.1 Esox masquinongy
CCCCCCCCCCCATTGCACACTTTCCTTCTCACATCTTAGCTCTCTCTGTCTTTCTCTTTTTTGCTCTCTCTTTCAATGAACTTAAAAAGCTAAGTAATCAATATGGGAATCATTTGTTAACATACAAAATAAGGGGTAGCCCCCCAACAATCTCTTTCATTTTTATTCTCTCACTCAGATTGGAGCGTTTATTGGTGGAGAGGCAGAGAGCATGAAAAACTATCACCCGAGTGTGATAACAGCAACCTGACGAAGTGAATAAAAGAGGAGAGCCACATCCAGACGTTAACACTGGGGGGAAATAACAACCTTGAGTGCTCACACACACAAAATGGAAATGCAGCAATTACTGTTTGTATGGGGAACTACGCTCATTTACAGTTGTGTTTTTATTAACACCCACACACAGACGCTGCACATGCACCTAGAAATGTGATAATTAAGACCCAGCGTTTGAATAGAAATGCAAATCAATATTTTCACACACATTTCCTTGTCTGTGTAATTGTGAAGGGAGGGGTCGACCGACGGGGGAAATGTGAACGTGAATTCCCTGGTTCCTTTTTTTTTTACAGGAAATTTGAACAATTGAGCCATCAAAAATGTGTGGCTGGTGAACAGGACAATAGCTCGCTTTATGTATTAAACAAACTAAAGTCCATTTTATCAGTGGCAGATGTTTAATGAGTAAAAAGATGCAAACGTACATTTATAAGGAGTATACCATTGCACCAAGAATTCAGGTAGTGGAGCAATAGTTATTAGATACCTTGGCTCGCGGCTTGCGGCACAAGTAATAGATGTTAATTTCTTATTTATTCACTATTACTGTTATTGACAGTGATACTACATATTCTATGTCTGTGCCTTCTATATTCATTTTCAGTTTTATTCTATTTATTTAAAATGAGATTTTTATGAAAAAGGGCCCATATATAAACATCTCACTGTTAGTTGACACAGGTTAATGAAGCATGTGACAAATACATTGGGATCTGAATGCTTCAATAGAACTGAAGAGAAACAAAGGGGTTGATCTCAGACCAGGGGATCATATGAAGCATTTTCGAGTCTTACCCTCACTTCTGCCAGTCTCCTCTGTATGGAGGCGGAGTCTCCGGACATGTCAGACCAGCGATGTAGTTCCTCCCCTGCTGATATCAGCCAATCAGTGAGCTCCCTCACAGTTTCCAGATACTGCTGATGTTCCCTGACCACGCCTTCTGATAGTCTCACCCTTTCCTAAATAATGGGGACAGTCACAAACATCAGTCACTCTTCTTATATTTACAGTATAAGCATGTTGGGCCAGGTTTGAAACAGCTATCTTAGCGCCTTAAAGTTAATGACTGTTGTTGAACATTTCGGAGGCAGCCAGCAGGGCCAGCCCATCCCCCTGCACAGCTGCCTCCCATCAGGACCTTGTCATGGTGGGTATATAAAGGCCCCAGTGGCACAGCTCTGGGCTTAGGCAAAAGGTGAAGTGGAATGAGAGTAAGAAGCAGGAGTAAACGAGGAACTGAGAGTGACGCCAAACCACTGCAGTAACGTGGGAGCCGAGAAGGGAGGAGACAGCCAGGAGATTGGTGTAGAGATCGATCAGGTTTTGACAGCCCGTGCCCATATCACCAAAACTGCAAACATGAGGTTGCCCATGGCAACAATGCCTCACCCAGCGGATTACCTTTATACCTTATGTTTTTCCCCAGTTCCTCCATTATATTAATAAAACGCCCTCCAGGGCCCTGAACATTTGTCATGTCATCAACACTCCCCATTACAAAAAACAGCATAACCTGAAAGAGTGTATTATTATTTAGCCACGCCCACGGAGCAAAAAGCGATGCTCTCTGCACTTAAACATTCTGCATACAACAAACTCTTTAAATAGGCATTCAACTCCGCTCTGTAATGAACTGCTTTCTTAAACAGCAGAACAACATTTTGGGTTGAAAGATGAAACTCCAGCCAACATCGCCAACAACTTCCTCACCTCCACGAGCGCTACAAGGTCGTCAAACTGCGCCCGCAGCTCAGCGCGGGCCTCCCGGCTGAAAGCAGCGTCGCCTGTCTTCTTGAAGAGCTCCGCCGCCCTCTCCTCCAGACTGGATAGTGAGCCCTGATGTTCCTGGAGGTCAGCCAGCAGGGCCCGCAGTCTCTCCAGCTGGGAAGCCTTCTCTCTGAGGCCCGGCTGGGGGGTGAGAGGGCCACATATGTCCCCCTCTACTGCCTCCAACCAGTGCTGCAGCTGGGCCTCGCTGTCCAGGTAGCACCCCCACTGGGCCACCGTCCACTCCAGGCGACTAGCAGAGAGGAGACGCCCCACAGAGCACGGTTACAATACATGCATAGAAATGATACAATACATGCATAGACGATGATACGTTCACAATGTAGTTACATAGAAATATACACAGAATATACTGTGGCACAAAAACACAAGGATTTCCCTCTGCGATGGCTTTTCACACCCACAGTCATTCGATTTTTTCTGGCTCCATCTGCTGCCTGCAAACCCAAATCCACACACACACATGTGGGATTGTTCTTGTTGGCCATCCGCCATTTAGTCCCTAATAAGATCAATCCATTCTAACAGGAGAGGAGACAATCGCTCAATTACGCAGATGCACACGCGCGCACACACACACACACACACACACACACACACACACACACACACACACGCACACACATTTACACACACATACGCCAATCAGGTAATAAAAAGACAAATACTTCTCATTATGTACTTAACCTAATCATGATAAATTACATTTAGACATAAATCTGACATGAGAAATACGATCCAGCCTGAGAAGGAAATTAGACGCAAGTGATCTTAAACCACACCTACAGGCCAGACCTTTGGTAACTCAATATAACAAACAAAAGTCGACAGGTAATTATATGATAAATCTAATTTAAGTGATTTTATATGATTAATCTAATAGAACTGATTTTATATAATAAATCTAACAGATGTAATGGTGGTGATCATTGCTGGTTTTATTCCCAGTGAAGTCAAAGCCTGGCAACCAAGAAAAATCCATCAATGACCGCCTGTTGAAGTTGGATAAATCTGTTTTTAAGATCACTAAATAAAGAGCCTAGAGTTCTAAGCCGCTGCCGCTGCACATGTACTGCAAGTTAAAATATAATGGATTTAAATCCAGCCCACCACTCTTTCCAAAAAAAAATTTGTCCTCTTTTTCCCCACTATCCTGGAAAATAAAGCATAAAAAGACTGAAAGATGACTGGAGAATAAAGCTGTGAAGGTTATTATCAGATTGTCAGAATTTACGATTGACATGGTGAATGGAGGGCTTCTCTACCTATGGCAGCTCATGGCGGTCACCAGCAATGTGGCCCATACGTCCTCCACTTCCTGCAGCTGAGAGCGGATCACTTCCTGTCCCTCCTTCCCACTGCTGCTCCTGATGGCCAGCTCGCCCTTCCCCATGGCCATGTTCAGTTTAACCTCGCCCTCACCCTTCAGAAGCAGGATGTCCTGAATGGACAAAGGAAATGGTCAGATGGTACAGGGTGTATTAACACTGTTTTTAGGTAAGATGACTGTACAGTGCTTCACAATAGTGCTAAGTTGTTTTAGCTGAAAGAACTGAAGCAAAGTGTAGGCTACCATGAATCCAGTCACAGTTAGTGGGTGACTGGGTGTTCATAATCAACAGTGTGATGATATAAAGTAGGCTACCATGCAAAAGTCCAAGTATGATTTTTTTAAAAAGCTATTTATATGAACAGCAAGTGTTTATTTGCTTGTAAAAAAAACTATATTACATTAGAATAAAAACAAAATGATCATGAATAAAATTAAAAGAAACTAAAACGTAATTAATTTCTTGATGAAGACTTGCATGTCTGCAAACTCCCACTTTCATACCTGTACTTGCTCCAGCCTCTCCTCCAGCTCCTTCTTGTTGCCCATGGTGCTCCCCAGACCTCCCAGACGCTCCTGGATATCTTCCAGCCAGACCCACACACCCTGCAGGGTCTCTCCGAATGCCTGGCTCTCCAGGCAGCCTCGCAGGTGCTCCTTGGCACTCTGCAGCAAAGCCTGGTGGTGGGTCTGGAGCTGGGCTGCAGCCTTCAGCTCCTCTCCACAGCCACGACCCACCTCATGTAAAGACCGGGCCTTCTGGCTGAGACGATCCAAAGAACTCCTGTGGGCAAGAGAGACAGAGAGAGAGAGACAGAGACAGAGAGAGAGAGAGCCAGAGAGTGACAGAGAGAGACAGAGAGAGTGAGGGGTGGTAGGAGTAGAAACAAATGGATAAAGAAGCACCTTATGTGTGGGTAGGCTAGCTAAGTGGATTACTGTAGCTATAAGGTTTGTTTTCACAGTAAGTACAACGTGTACAATGTGTAAGTACAACAATGTTATGGTAATATTGCCCAACTCTATGTTATTTAAGGCAAGTTTAGAACACAACACACACACCTCTTTGTCAGCAGCTTTCTGTGGATCTCCTCCACTCTTTCCAACTCATCAGTGTTGTCAAGGAGTCCTGTCTGTTCTTCTTCCCCCAGAGGAGGCTCTCTCTTCAGGCTAGTCTCCATCTGTTCCAGCCAGTCCCTCAGCCCCTCCAAATGGCCCTCAAACCTGGAGTAAGGAACACTGCCAATTTGACTACAACTAAAACCAGCCAAGTTAGCCTGTTAGAGTCTGTTAATAATGGCTTCTGGATGTCGCAGTGGGCTAACGCGCCTGCAAGTAAACAGACCGTCAGTCGAGTGAGTGTCACCTCACATGCCCACTGACTGGCTTCATGGTGGGACATACTGTGTGGAACAAAGCAGAATGGATTGACAAGGGTGCCTAAGAGGGAGACATTTTGCAATCTTCAACTCTCCCAAGCCTGTCAGGAGTTGATGAGACAAGGCATGGTCTTACTTATAATTTGATAAGGGAGAAAAAGGTGGTGCAATCATGGAGAAAACAAAATGTCTTACATGTCTTTTTAAGAATATGTCGGTATCTGTTATTTTGCATGTTCACATGGCACAGACACATTTCTACACTTAAACAGCAGGGAATATATGTGATTTGTATTTTTACCCTTAATTTACCAGGTAGGCATGACTGAGAACTTATTCTCTTTTTTCATCAATGACCTGGAACCAAATAAAACTAACTGCCTTGCACAGTGATTCAGGGATTCTAGCAACCTTTTACTGAGATGTTCTAACCACAAGGCTACCCTGCCGCCCCTAAATACACCAATCAAAGCCAGTTAACACAAACACACACTCACCCGTTCACTAGGGTGATGCTCTCCTCCAGATCTTTTTGGGTCTGCCTACACCCTTTCTTGTACCCCTCCCAGTCCCTCTCACAGGAGGAGAGGCGCTCCTGCACCTGTCCTGAACCCGCTTTTGACAGGTGGAGCAGTAGCCTGTCAGCCTCTGCCCGCACCTTGCCCAGACGCTGCTCGTCCTCCTCCAAACACTTCAGCACCACCTGTGGGGCAGGAGGGGAACAGTGGCAAATAGTTATGTGGAGCACTAAAGAGAAGGGAAGGTGAAGGCAACCATGTTTCTTGAAAACCACAGCAGAGCTGTAGTACTTCAATTTATTTGAACATACCCTTCAGCTCTCCAGGAACATGAGTGCCTATCCCTTGCAAATAGTAACAAAGTATTAAAGTGGTTATAATGACTTAACAAATGTTGATAACTTTACCTTTATCCTATCCACCTTAGTTCCCAGGAAGGTGACATCACCTGATTGGTCACAACATTCTTTCAGCTCTGCCTTCCGTTCTGAGAGCCACGAGTTAAACTCCTGAACGACATCTGCTCCGATGGAAAGAAAGAACGGAAAGAGAGAGAGATGATGAGACAAGAAGAGACAATAAGGAGTAAGACAAGGAGTGAGAGGAGAAGATAATGGGTGAGAAGGCGGAGGGGAAAGATAATTGAGGGGGTGAGAGGAGAGGGACAAAAATGGGGAGGGGTTGAGGGAGGAGACTTGCATTGAGGCAGCTGGGCTGTGTGGGTGTGTCTGCATGGTGCAGACACCGGTTGCCTTGGCAACAAGCCCAATGACTCCCCTGAGAGCACCGGTGACGAAAGCGACAGTACCATCAGAGGCACAGGTGTGTGTGTGTGTGTGGGTGTGTGTGCGCGTGCGTGAGAGACTGTGTGACAGTGTGTGTCAGACACTATAGTTTAAGAATGCCCCGGGGGAATGTCATGGCTAATCAAAATGCTATCTCTAGGCACCAGTGGCATTTAAAAATACTATGTGATGTTGTATTAGTACCAATAAAAGTTATCTGCAGGGATCAGCCTGTCACAGCTCCTCTGGCGTGTATGTGAGTTGAGACAGTATTATGCCGTCCTAGTCTACTCCCATTGCCCTGAGCTACTCTGTCATGTCGAACACTCTGGGCGGCTCTTGCATGTCCTAATTTTACGCAACCTAGTCTTCCATTGTCCCCGGGCTGTTCTGCCATCGTCGTTCTGCTCAGGCTGTCCGTGTACGACAAGCATGAGTTACAATGAAGCTAGAAGATATTGTACTGAAGACAGCAAACAGTGGACATGGAATTGTATTGGAAACTAATCAAGGTAAAGCGTCCGTTAAATCTTGACACAGAGATAACCGTCTCATTACCGTTGAAGCGTAGCTGCAGCGCGTCTTGCAAGGTCCCGCGGGTCCGGGAGCAGAGCTGGGCCGCAGCCTCGGTCCGCTTGGCCAGCAGGGTGAGGTCAGCGGACAGACAGGTCAGCTCCTGACAGGGGTGGGACGTACATAAGCAACTCAGGGTCTCCCTGGCCGAGTCCATATCGGCTCTCTGAAGCTGGAGGGTGCTCTGGAGATCCTGAGGAAATGGGAGATTAGCCAGCGTGTTGTCTGTTATTTAACGGCGGGCGGAAATGGAATTTAATAAAACACAAATGATACATTGTTACTAGCTAAATACGAAATAAAAAGCCAACAGTGGCGTTTAAATTGATTTAGTGAACGAAGACGTTCCTTCGGTGCACATGTACCACTGCAGCATGGGTTTGAATCCAGCTCACTGCTCTTTCAGCAAAAGAAAACTATCTTTTTTGACTGTAGCCATCTATTACTCTTTACAGTTCAACCAATTTTTTTGTCTGATCGGTTGAACTGTAAAGAGTAATACTGGAAGAATTATACCTTGACTCTAGCCATGTCCTCTGGTCTGGATGGTTCAGCGAGCTCGGACAGGGATCTCTCCACGTGCTCCAGTCGCTCGGCCATCTGGGACTTGAGGTCCTCCAGGCGTTGGCTCTGGAAGCTGAAGTAGGTCAGAGAGTGTCTCGCCTGGTCGTATACCTCCTGGGCTTGGCTGATCTTCTTTCTCAGGTCGCCCTCCGTCACCTTGAGACAGACAGAGACAAATGCTTCTGAGATTCTCCAAAACCTCTTGGGTTCAACTGTCATCCTGCTGAGAAGTTACTTGTTGGTGAACCTGGCCTCTGAACGCTGAAACGGACCTGCAGCTGGATGGGCGTCTCTGAAAGCTTGGCCAGATCCTTCAGCTTGCTCACCCTCTCCTGTAGCGCATCCAGCCTTTGTTGTCTCCTCTCTAGTTCCACCTGTTACAACACAGTTAGGAGCTATTGCAACGGGCATGCTTTAATATACATATGTCTTTTACATTAGTTCTGGCTACAGAGAAAAATGTGCTGTTTTTTTTATCCATACTGGACAAGGCTGCTCCATTGGGTCTAACCTGGAAGGTGTCAAGGTGTGTCTCGGTCCTCTGCTTGTTACTAAGATTGGCCACGCACTCAGTGAGGTCAGCAGTGGAGGCTGCCGCCCATTGGTCAATGTCCTGCTCCATGGACTTTAGGTCCTCCCATAAGGACACGCAGTGGGTCAGTCTTTCAGAGTTGGTGTGGATCCTCTCAGATACCTATAGGACGGGACAGACACACCTCATAATCAACTCACTAACATACCTGCTTCTAACAAGAAAGAATCTCTATTTCTTGACAGTTGTTTGCATGCAATTATGAGGAGAAAGAGTAAATCTTTGTCTTCAACCCAAGATGTAGAGAGAGGGGGGAGGGCAGCAGACAACATGTCTAGACTTGTGTACATTATACACTTGTGCATTTGACAGCTTTGCAGACAGCCAAATCCCACAGGGAATGAAAGGAAGGGGGAGAGTAAGGGACAGAAAATGACAGAGTCCAACATTCAGTGACATAAGGAGGATTTGTTGCCTCTGATTTGCTATTTTTTACATATGTTTGACACTGAATGCTTACAGATCTTCCATATGAATATGTAATTTAAATAACGAGAATCTGAACTAACAGCAACACTAGCATTGTTCTTGTTTAATTTGGTGTATTTAGATAAGGTTATTGTAACAGGCATACTTGCGCCTTTACACACAATAACTGGTTGTATGAGATGACTACAGCCCAATGCTTCCTATAGTTGTTAGTCCTTCCCATCACATTGTTTTTAGAAGAAAAAGGAAAGCGATGGTTTTAGGTCCCGCCACAACATCTTCAATAAGTTCTTTATTAGGTCATTTCGAAGCTTTGAATGAATTATTTTTAGTCATTCTGATGTAAATTTCCTTTTTGGTTTGGATTGTCTTGCTGCATGACCCAGGTGCAATTTAATGCAGTTAATAAGCAGATCGCCTGACATTCTCTTTTAGAATTCTCAGATCAAACCAAAAGTATTGTCCCTCAGTGATGGAAATTTCCAGGTCCTTCTGCACAAAAGTATCCCAAAAACATTAAACTACCATCACCATGTATGAACTTTGAAAGGGGTCAAGTGGCAGTGTTTGGCTTTAGCCAGATATAAGAGGACTTGTGTTGCTCAAAAAGCATACCATTCAATTCCTCTATCCATAGAAAATTATTCATAGTCTTAACAGATGCTTCCACCTGTACTTTATGAAAAAAATGTGTCTAGCAAAAACCAGAATTGACCCTATATCAAAGGTCAAGCATGGTGTTGGTGTGATGTTTTGTGGATGCTTCAAAACCAAATCAAGTGAACATAAGAATGCTTGTAAAACATTGCCTAGGGAGATCCAGTGGTGTGGGCCACTGCCTCCAGTACACATGTACTGCTGTAGCATGGGATTGAATCCATCCCTCTTCTCTTTCAGCAAAACTCTTCTCATTTCTGGTCAAAATACATTAGAGGTTTTTGGAGTGGGTGCCCCGTAATGGCGCATCGGAAAAGTCAGTGAGTCATTGCAAGACCAGAGAATTTAAATCCGGCTTGAGTGGTCCATGCAGAGGGCACTAACAAGAGCCTATGACTAAAGCTCTCCAGCTCTGTTGCCACCAAAGCAATCTACGCCCCAAACTGAAAACTTTATTTTGCCGTCACCGGCCAGCCTGCTCCCTCACCCAGTCAGCCCTGCTCCCTCACCCAGCCAGCCTTGCTTCCTCCCTCACCCAGCCAGCCCTGCCCCCTCACCTGCAGCCATTGATCCCTCAGTGTGTCCATCTGTCTTTGAATGCTGTGGGAGTCACATTGTGGAATGTCGTCTAGCTGCCTCCGCAGGTCTTCTCCGGTACTGATGAATAGGTCCATGTCCTCCTGTCCTCCGCTTAGCTCCACTATCACTGCCTCGTGCTGTTAAGACAACATCTTCTGTAATGACAGTACGTGCCCACTAGAGAGAAAACATAACATAGATAATATCCCAAGAGCATTCTAGGCCTGCTGTAAAGCACTGGTTGGCAACCAGATCTAACCACAAGCTGATTTTTGTCCAATTAGATGATTAGTGGTCCAGAACAAAATTATTTATACACTGCCAATTGACCACAACTACCCAAAAAGATTGTATTTAAAAACAATCATTTCTTGCATTGACTACATTGAGACACAATTATGCAGTATCCGTTTTTCTATTTCAGAGAATGCTTCAGAAATTAAATTTGTAAGATTATGTTAAATTTTTACTCTATTACTAACATAAAAATAAGCAAAAATGACCAGTAGACATCTGTAGTTAATGTTTTAAATTAATCTTTCAAAAAGCAAAAATAGCTTTTTCAACTTAATCAATCAGAGTGACTGACGTTTTCCCTGTTTTTTCGCTGGTCCATCTATCAGTTTGCATTGACTTGTATTGATCTCCTTATACTCCCTTTAGACACCTGCAGTACTACCCCCCCCAAACCACCCTGGACTAACTAGTACTATACCGTTCAGTACTATCCTTCCCCCCCTAAACCACCCTGGACTAACTAGAACTATACCGGTCAGTACTATTCTTCCCACCTAAACCACCCTGGAATAACTAGTACTATACCGGTCAGTACTATCCTTCCCCCCCTAAACCACCCTGGAATAACTAGTACTATACCGGTCTCAATTGGCAAGGAGACAAGTCATGTTATTGTTTAGAGGCAGGATTCTACACAGTGCCCCTTTAAAAAATTGTACGTAGATTTTCTGTTGATTTTAAAGTATTTTCTGAAAAAAGAAACAACAGAACAAAAAACATATATAGCTATATCACTGCAAACAATATTTCTTCAAAAATAAGTTAAAAAAATCTTTAAGTGAACAAGAATTGCTTGATTCAAGATAAGCAATCTGCCAATGGGCGAGAAGATTTGAAATGATTTGAAAAAAAAACAAGTTACATTTTTACTTATTTTTAAATAATAATTTTTTTGCAGTGTATGTAATTTGTTTCAAACCATCATTTTAATTCCAAACCGGTTTTCCAGGAGAACAACTTGTACATCCAATGTTTAAAAAATGATTATTTTCTGTTATTGAAATCAATTCTCTTTTGTCAATAGAAAATGTATCTCTGTGCAAAAAGAAAACATTACAATTACAATTTGAATTTGATGCACCAGATGGGGCAGAACAGATAGAACAACAATTTATATAGCTAAAGTCTAATTTATGTATTTTAAAAAAGAACAATCTTTTGGGAAATTATTTTAATCTATGACATTGTAAATCAACCAGCTTAATTTAAAACAGTTATTTGAAAGCTTATTCATAAACCAGTGGATGGCTAGAGAGGCAATTTTCACAATTTCCTCAGTCTGCATGTATTACAACAGCATGGCTTCGTAGTAAAAGAGTCCAGGTGCTAAACTGCCTGCAATCCAGACCTGTCACCCAATGAAAAAAGTTTGTAAGTTTGTGCATTATGATACGAAAAATACGACAAAGGAGACCCCGAACGGTTGAGCAGCTGAAATCCTATATCACGCAAGAAAGGGAAAACATTTCAATTTCAAAACTGCAGCAATTGGTCCCCTCAGTTTCCAAATGCTTACAGTGTTACAGAAAAGGAGATGCAACACAATAATAAACATGCCCCGGTCCCAACTTCTTTGAAACGTGTTGCTGGCATTAAATTCAAAATGGGCATATCTTTTTCCAAAAACAAAAACATTTCTCAGGTTCAAAATATGATATGTTGTCTTTGTACTATTTTCAATTAAATATAGGGATTTCATGATTTGCACATAATTGCATTCTGTTTTTATTTGCGTTTTTCGCAGCATCCCAACTTTTTGGAAGCGTTATTGTAGTATCATTCATTACAGTACAGTAACCTACTGTTGGATCATGGTTATTTAGAGTGAGACTGACCCGTGTGAGTGCTCTCCTGGCCTCTTCTGGGTTCTGGTTGTGGTCAGGCTGGTTCTGGGTGACCGCAAGGCCGTTCTCTACTGTGGTAATAAGGGTTGACCTCAGGGAATGGAACTGACGTAGGAGGTCCACCAAGACTCCACACTGCTCCTGGCTGGGGGGAGTGGGACAAAACTGACTACAGTAGCCACTTGGATGGGTAAAAATGTACATTGAAAAAATACATCATAACTTGTTTTTTCTGATGAAATGCTCAGGGACCACAGCTACCATATGGTGTTCATCACATTGAGGTAAGTGACATGTCAATCAGCCCGGCCCATACTCTCCATTAAGTCATCCTCAAAGTTGTGTGTGTTTCTTTCTAAATGTGATCAATTCCAAATACAGTCCAACATTCCAACTAATCCAACTCTGTGACATAATCTAAGTACGTTCATCACCAACATTTAGATTTCATTACAGAATTGTTCAGCATTAAGTATCAACCGTTCATCATTAGGGGTCTAATTAAGAACATGAAAAGGATCCCAGAAAAAAATTAGGTAAATCACCATAGCAGTCTCTGATTTATGACCAGATTGGAACTAACCTGAATGTGCTTTGTTTTATTTTGTAATCAGATTAGTTTATTGCTGGCTAACCCTGTTGTTCCCTCACCCATCAGTGATGATCTTCCTGACGTTCTCCCAGGTGGTTTCCACTAGGCCCACCTGCCTGAGAGCATCCCCAGCCAGCTCGCTGTCTCCCTGGGCCAGCTGGCCTCCCTTCTCCCCGAGCCACTGACGGGAGTGCTGCATAGACTGTAGCTCATCTTCCAACTGGACAAAGAACCGCAACCTGGGGAGTATCCACAATGTAAACCATCTAAAACATTCACATATGAAAGTAACCCAAAAGGTGGATATGTTGCCCCTTATAATACAAGAGCTAGTATTATACCTGTTCTGAAAGGCCAGTATGCTGCTCTCTCTGGCCCCCTCCTGCCTTGCCCTCTCCTCCACCTCACTCAGGCTCATCATCACCTCCTCCCTTCGCTCCCTGAAGGAATCCCACAGTGCTCCCAGTGCCTCAGCCTCACTCTGCCTCCATCCCAGACCCTTCTGCACCTCCTCCAAGGCCACCATGAGGGCCACTGCCTGGCCCCAGCAAGACGTCCTCTTCTGGCAAGGAACTTGACCCAGATCCTCCTCGCTGGAGCCTTCCCACTCCTCTCCGCACAGGTGGAGGTGGGCCTTGCTGAGCCTTCCATCCAGCCTCACCGCCTGGGCCTCCAGATGGGCCACTTCCCCAGCCACCTCCCCCAGCTTCTGGTGCAACTCTTCGGCCTTGGACCGGTCCCAGCTCCCCCTGCCCTCCACAGCTTCCCGAAGGCCCCTGACCGCAACAGCTGCAGCTCTGTGGCTTTGGAGGAAGCAACCCAGCTCGGCTAGGCTCTCCCCACGAAGGAGCAGCAGGCGCTGAGCTTCGCTGAGGGGCTGCAGGCAGTCCTCCCTCCGGTCCTGTAGGTGCTGCTGCTCCTCGGGGTTAGAGGAGGAGAGAAGCGAGGACTCTCTCTGCTGCAAGGTCTCTCTCAGGTTTGTTTTCTCCCGGAGGGAAGCCTCATGCTCCTGGGAGAGGCATTGAATGAAAGAGCTTTACAAACAGGCTTCAGCCTCATCCAATGCTTGTCATCTCTGTTAATATAAACGCTAAGGCACAATTCAGGCCAAAAAACCTGCATGACTAACCTTAACTTGAGTGACAGCAGCCTGCAGGTTAACTACCTTGACCTGGGAAGTGTTTCTGAGGACAGACAGGAAGTCCACGCTCCACTGGGTAAGGGTCAGCAGAGCCTCGTCAAATAGGTCCAACTGTGATAGCTGGGTTTGCAACTGCTGGAGCCTGGTGAGCATAATAGTAAGTGCTGCTTAGAAAAACAGGAAAACTGACTAGATGCATTATCTCAGACTGAACAACTGTGTAGCTCAGGTGGTAAAACAAGGCACTTGCAGTGGCGGGTTTGTGGGTTTGATTCCCAAGAGGGGCCAGTACAAAAATGTCTGTGCTCACTAGTTCTCAAGTCGCACTGGATAGTGTCTGTTAAGTAATGACAATGTAAATGAAGACAGCCATTTGCCTTTTCATTAGAATGTCTTTCACTGAGGTAAATCTCTCCTCCAGCTCGGTGATGTCATCGGAGAGTTCCTTGCCCTGCCTCTCTGGCATGTTAGGGTAGAGACACGCCCCCAAACTCATCACACCTCGCACCAAACCTTCATTATATGGCAAATCACTCTGCATTTCCTGTAATATCATAAAACATGATTTAATAATAACATTAATAACTGTTTATTTATTGAAATATTGTGGATTTGTGTTAACACTTTTACCTGTACAGTTTGCAGTTCATTTATTAGCTTTGCTTTGTCTGTAGGGAGCAGATGAGAGTCTGGGCAGCAGACATACTCACATCTGTCTAACCAGCACCTGAGGCTGGAACTCTCCTTCTCATACCTAGAACCAACGAGACAATGGACACATAAGTAAAACGGACAGGAGATATTTACAGTACCTTACAAACGCTTAATAAATCATAAATGAATGACTGACACACACAAACATACCGACACACACACAAACACACAGACACACACACAAACCAACAGAAATGTCACGTTTACTATGCTTGCAGGGACCCCAAACATTATTCACATTCAATCTGAAATCTTTCCTAACCCCAAACCATAATCTTAATCCTGAACTACAACCACTAACCATCATACAACTTTGACCCTAAACAAAATCCCTAAACTGAAAACCTACTCTTTCCTCATAGGGACCAACTAAATGTTTCCACAAGGTCAAATCTTCCATGTTTTATTATCTACATCTTCCTTACTTTACTATTTTTGGTCACCATCAGAACAGTAAAACATGTACTGTACACACACACACACACACACACACACACACACACACACACACACACACACACACACACACACACACACATTTCATTGTCAGTGTGTTATAGCTGTCTGTCAGTGCCAGGGAATTAAATTGAAGGTCCTATCTCCTCACAACACCCAGCATTCCGCCACTAATCCCCAAGACATGAACTTGCAGGAAACCAGATGAGCTCAGTGTCTGTACAGAGCAGCACACACACACAGAAAAAACACACACAGAGAAAACACACACACACAGAAAATACACATACGTCTCCTTACTTTTGCCATATTGTTAGCAGTTTTTCCAGTGTAGCCTGTTTTGCAGTAGCTTGCTCTATGTACTCTCTGTTGACCTTAAGGAGGTTAGCCACCTCTCCCTCCAGCGGACTCCCTTCACCCAGCCTCTTCTTACCCAGAGCTTCCAACCTGGGCTTTAGCTGCTCCAAAGCTTGGTTTACGTCCTGGAGAAATTGCCAACATACAAATAAAATGATTACCATTTTTTGTCTCATCTATCATAAGATAAACATTACTCATATATAATTGAAGCAACAGTGTGTGAACACCAGTGTTGTGGTCAATTCCATTTCAGTAATTCTCAAAATAATTTTCTGACATTAATGCTTTATTGATGGAAACAGTTAAAAAAGAGAGAAAATCCTTTAGACTGCTGGGGGCAGCGGGCTAGACCTTAGGACAACCCCTGCCCACTCTTCAATGAGGAACATTTTTAATTTAGTTCACTGAACTGTCTAGAATTTAAATAGAAATGATCCAAACTCTGGCAGACACAATTATACTGTATAACAGTAAGCTTATAAAGATACTATACCATGTGTTCTGGAAGACACATTATACTGTATAACAGCAAGCTGATATAGATACCATACCATGTGTTCTTGAAGTGCTCTGTATGTTTCAGAGGAGGATGTAAAGCCATCGATGGGATTGTCTAGCTTCTCTTTGAGGTCAGCAATTGTTTTCTTTACCTAATGTGGAAGTTATTTAAAATGAATGCTTAAAACATACTTATGAGTTAACCAGATATAATAGCCAAATGATGCAGTAGCCACATCTTAAGAATATAGTACGACTTTTGCATAAATGAAGGGTTAGTCAGTAACACATGTCATTGAAATTGTAGAAAAGTTGAGCCTCACCTGTTCCAGGTTGTCGTTGAACCTCTGCCTGCAGGAGGCGCTCTGGTTGAGCTGTCCCCCTAGCTGCTCCACACTCTCCTTCAGCTCCTCCCAGTAACGCCCCATCTGAGCCAATCGCACCCGGACACGCCCCGCCTCTCCAGGGGTCAAAAATCCTGACAGTGCCTCTGACTCAACCTCCAGATGGGACAAGATGGCACCCTGGTATTTCAGTGCCCCTCCGACAGACTGAGAGAGCAAAAGAAGACAGACAAAAAGAGGGAAATTCAAAGTTGATCTCAATGGATATAATACAATACATCACAGTCTTGTGGAAGTATAACAGCTTCTTTGGCAAAAATCAGTAAGGATGCAAATAAATGTAATACAATTTCACAGCCAATAACATTGTCTGTGTATCTCTTCCCAAAATAAAAATTCACAAAAATTTCAAAACTGTGGCCCTTATTGGTACATACAGACCTACATATGGGTATAGATTTAGGGTACGACAGTAGGGACATATCCCCACCATTAATTGTGATGGGACTAAAGTTCTTTAATCATCGTTTTTCCAGCTCTACAAAGGGTTAACAACCTCTCAGGATCCCAGTTACTCCTCCTGATTGAATATACCAAGCCACCGCCGGTTGTCTGAATGAGTGAGCAAAGTGAGCAACTCATGGAAAGTCAAATATCTTGGCTGACATCTTAATGTTAGGTTGTAGTTTGCTTTGAGTGAGTAATTCAGATTAATTCATGATAGTACACTCTTGGATATATTGATCAGAATATATAGTTTTGCTACTGTTAGCAACCAAGAGAAGCAAAACTAGTTCTATTAGCTGCAAACCTCAATCACATCTTTGCTTGGAGACTGTGAGAATAGGATATTATTGTCACACCAACTAGCTAAAATTAGTTTAGCATTAGCTCATTGTTTACATCAATGTGTTTTTGATGACAGCAGAATGGCATTGAAAAAAAAGATTGACATATGAACTATATTCACAAAAGCCAAAGAACAAGTAATAGAAAGATGTCTAGCTTTACTTTGTTAGCTAGGTAGATCTACACACAGTTGATAATGATTCTCACAGAAAATGAAGAAATAATTTACACATAATGCAGTCATATAATTTATCTCTAAACAACATGCATCTATTGATAATTTATCAGGCAAATTTAGTACCAGTTGCTCAAAGCAGCAGCAGGACAGAGGAAGCTAGTAAGTAAGTGAATTGTTAGCTTGAGAATTCTTTAGTTTTTTCTTAGTTAACTACATTATTCAAAAGAAAGAATCATACTCTAGAATCCTACTGTAACTGCACTCTGTAACAAAACCCAAATAAATCTTTGACCTATAAATGCAGTATTTTCTGTATGTTCAAAACAAATCGAAGCCCTTGGGGCTTCAGAGCTTTCACAAGATTCCTGAAAAAGTAATCTAAGAGCCTATTTACACAGTTACAGTTGTTGTGATGGCAATTTATTTTAAATAACATTTAGATCATTTTGTAAATACAATTTTCTATTCACACTAGCAGTGAGAAACTCTTGTTGAGCTAGAGAAAAGGTGTTACACATGCATGCGCAGCGCTTTGGCCAGACCCCGGACTCAGGACACCTATAAACTCATTGATAATGTTGTTTACCTAGTAACTAACATGGAGCTCTTCCTTGAACCAGAGGTGCTGGTGGGGATTTTTTTAAAAACTAGTTTGAGATGTTTTAGTTGCTTCCCAACAACACATTTAAAAAAAATCTGTTTACACATGGCACAGGAAGGACATCAGAATTCCCCGCACATTCCATTTGAATACACATTGAGCAAGACATCATCTTTAGAACTTAGTAGCCGCAGGGAGCATCTGTTGAAATGTGTCCCAAGTTACCTTGGGAGGTGATGTGCGACAATTTACATATTGACTGGTTTACATTCTAAATAAATGTATCGCTGATGTAAATCTGCCAACAAGTCTTGTTCATCTAAATAAAACTCTTGTAGTGTATACATATTTCAACAGATGCCATGGTTATGATCAAAGCACAGACTAGAAAATAAAAACATAATACAAATGAACTATTGTCTGAAATACAACAGCATTCAGTCATTTGGCATCAGGACCAAAACCACTCAGTTTACAAAGCCCAGGAGGATGCAGTGAAATTGAACTAAATCTCCCCGACACGTGTGGCCACGCACACACAGACACACCGTACCTCCAACGTGCTAAGGTGTTCTTCAAGGGGGTCTAAGGAGGAAGATGTGGGGTCCACAGTTTCCAGCTCCCTCTCTCTCTCCGAGATCCAGGAGGAGAAGCCCTTGGACTCCCTGACAAAATGCTCCCACCACACACACACCATGTCCAGCTGATCAACACTGCATGACAAGAAAGGGAGAGTCAATGTCTGAAGTGCACACACACAAACCATCTTTCTACTTGCATGTTGCCATAACTGAATAAGATCAAGAGGAAAAAGTTCTACACGTATAATTTTAGAAAATACAGTGCATATAAAAAGTGTAAACCCCCCTTGACCATTTTTTACATTTTGCTGAGCCGTTTTCACTTTGTCCCTAAGTTCTTCTGAATGCTTCTTGGTGCTCATGGTTGATTGTTTGTTTTGCATTCATTACCAAATAGAAGGAACCTACAAAAAGTACTTAATTTCTGAAATCACGTAAATATCCACAATTTAAAACAGGTGGAGAATTGAGGAGTTCTATAATGAGGGGGGTGAACTATAAGGTATATAGTATATTTGAATTTTGGGTTTGAGATTTTTTATGTATATTTTAATTTCAAAATAAAAAAATTACTTAATTCAATTAATTTAACTCTGATCCACTGACAACAAAAATGAATGTGAAAATAATCAAAGGGGGTTTATTTGGTTTTAGGAAGTGTGGGTCAAATGGAGGGAGATATCCGAACCTGTGCTTTAGGCTATCCTCCAGTTGAGTGACTTGTAGTCTGGCCTGCTTGGCTTGCTGCTGTAGAAGCGTCTGGTTCTTAGGAGCCAGCTGAATCTCTGCTGCCTTCCTCAACAGGATGTCGGTCCGTAGCACAAAGCCTTCACTCTTCCTGTGGAGCTCCTACAAAACAGATAGATATGTATTATAAATACATACAGTTGTCAAGCATAATAACCCCTACAAGGAAACATTTGTAAATATTTGTTTAATAAAATGCTCTGACATACATTTTATTAATCTTTAGGAAACATACCTTGGTATACCGCAGCTCAGCCCTTAGGCTGTCTAAGCTGCTGAAGATGAGCTCCCTCTGTAGGTACGAGCTGGTATTGCAGACAAACTGCCACACCGCCTCCCTCTCTTTCTCAAACTCCTGCCATGCAGCCAGTGTGGCCTGAGGACCGCACACAGATATGGTTGAATACAAACACCACATATGTGGAGACACTCACATGCACACACACTCACATATAAGACTTTCTTTTTACTTTTGATAGTGATTTTTTGTTTACATTTTGTTTACGCTCTGTAACCTGTTCCAGAGCGGTTTTATGTTTACATTTAGCTGATTACTCTCCAGTTTGGCACCAGTACAGCAGCTTGCTCTGGAACAGGTTACATTTTACATTGGTCAGATTTGTGCGTATCCGAAATTCAAGTATTATTGAATTGGTGTAGTGAGAGAGAGAGGAATGGACATGGACTTGAAGAGCATGGACATGAAGAGCTGTCCCTCAATATGACAATTGGAATGTGCTTAGGCTATTGCTAGCGTTGTATATTCACTAAATATCAGAATTATATACTAGACATTGGGAATATTTTATTTTTCTAGATTAAAAATATTATTTAAAATATATTTAAATTTAGATTGGAAAATTCTTTAGGGAACACTACTTTCATTCCAAGTTCCGTATCCGTTCCTGAGATTTTAGATTTTGTCAGTGTTCGGTTCCCTGAAACTGTTCCAACGCCTGGTAAGAGTGGGTGGTTAGGAAACATGGACTGGCACTACAATGGTGGAACCAGCTTCCCTGTAAGCCAGGACAGCAGTCCCTGCACATGTTCTTCAGTTTCCTGAACTGGTTCAAACCATAATCTCAACACACGTTTGTGAGCAAGCTCTTTTTATCAAGGAAAGTTTTACCTGCAGATTGTATTCCTGTGCCCCAAATTTGTAGTCAACCTCTTGGAAAGCGGCCTCTAGTTCCCGTAGCGAGCTACTAAGCTCCTCCCCCTTCTGCAGCTGGCGACAGTGAGAGACCAGTAGCTCCGCCTCCTTCCTGCAGGCTTCCACGTGCTTCAGGTGCTGCTGCAGACACACCGACAGACGGAGTCAGAAGGACAATCTACATCTGAGAGGATCCGTTGAAGCGAGAGGTGGCATGTAATCACTATCCTAAGTTAGATGTATATAGTAGTTTGGGATGCAAGGTGATTTGCAGATCAGGGGTTCTGCGCAGCCACGACTCCAGTGTGATGGAGGTGAGGCACAATGATGACGTAAGGAGGTCCACAGGGGAAATGTCCCAGGGCTTTCTGTCGCTCTTTCAATGACTTCTCCCTAAGCCCACACTGCCCTCCTCCCATCCATCCCTCATCACCTACCAGGTGTGTGAGGAGCAGCTGCCTGGCCACCTCTGGGTTCTCGGCCTCCAGGATCCTGCCGGTCTGGTCCTGACCATCCCTCTGAGCCCTGAGAACCTCTTCCAGAGTGCCACGCACCTCCTCCCTGAGCTCCTCACTGTCCACCCCCACTGACACCTCCTGACTCCACTTAGAGGAAGAGAGGGGAGGAAGAGTGCCTTCTAATAACGTCTCGCATGTATTTTACCTCATACCTTAAAACGTACAATGATACAGACTTGGCTGTGGTGTTTTATCTTTCGTGTGCATTTGTTTTCATCTGACCCAGTGCAGTTTGCATGCTTCTTTAACTCGGTCGGCCTTGTTGACAAAGAGCTTTTAAGTTAGCATTCCACTGCTTGCATTACAAACCCATGTATTCCGTCGTGCGACAAATAAACATTGATTTGATTTGAGACCGAGAGTGAGCATTAGACGAAACAGGGTGTGCAGCAGAAGCAGGAATAATAGAGTGATAGAGGGTGTGAGTGAAAGAGAGAGAAACAGAAAGTAAGAAGAGAAAAATGGAGAGAGAGAGAATGATAGAGAGAAAGAGAGGGAAAGAAAGTAAGGCATGTCCTTAAAATAACTGGTAGACTAGAGCCGGATAATAACATTTTAAAAGAGCATGGATCGCCATTTCATTTTATAGATAGGCAAGGACAGAACAGAGATCGATATCTGACTTCTGACCTTCCAGACAAGCAGACAGTGGTTATCTCCATAACTGAAAAACAATACGTTGGCTTACCTCAGAGAGAGAGCAACAAAAGGCGCTGAGGTCAGAGGAGAGTTTGGCCAGGGCAGTAGTCTGTCTTTTAGCCTCCACCTCAGGACTGACCTTTGTCAGTACATCCAGTCGGCTCTTCAGCCAGGACAGGCACTCCTCCTGACCTTCTGCAGCCTTCTGGAGCTCCTGCGGGAGGAGAGTAGACAGAAAGGGGGGAGGGCGAGTCAGAAGGATGACAGGGTTTATGAAAGGGTACAGAGTAAGAGGAGGAAGGGGTACATAAGGAGAGGGGGATGAGAGTTATAGATAGAGAGGTAGAATAATTTTTCGCTGGGGTCTCTGGTGATTCTGAATTATAGCTTTCCTACCCGGACTGCAATATCTTTCTGTTCTTGGTGGGAGGGCTCTCTTGCTCTCTTCCTCAGGAGCTTCATCTGGTACCTCTGAGATGAAAGCCAATCAGAGAGCTCAGAGAACCTGTATCAAGGAAACAAACCACTTATCCTTCACATTGTTTGAATATTTTCTTTTTTTTCCAAAGGTGACATTGTCCTCCCTAGTTTGGACAGATTTCTCAAGTGAAATGTTGATGTTTACTCTCACCTGTTGTTCCACACCCTCCACTTGTCGGGGTGCTGCTGCAGTTTGAGGTGGGTGGCCTCGATCTGACCTTTGACCTCTGCCAGGTCCCTTATGGTGGAGTCTAGTGTCTGCCTGGCAGGGTCGTTGTCGGGGAGCGTGCAGCAGAGCTCCTTCATGTTTTCAATTCTCTTCTCACACGTGCTGAGGGGGTCTTTTTCCTTAAAGTAGGCCTGATGACAGATGTGTATATAATGATGAGGAGGTTAGTTACGGGCATTTCATTTCTTCCCCTCTTCTTCCTTCCGTCACTATGACCATCCCTCTCTCTCTGTTATTTTACTCATATTTTATCAGGTAAGTTGACTGAGAACACATTCTCATTCGTAGCAATGACACGAATGAGACGGTTTTCAGGGTTAACTACCTCACTCAGAAAAATACGTTTCAACTTGCCAGCTCAGGGATTTGATATAGCAACCATTCGGTTACAGTTCGGATGCCCTAAACGCTAGGCTAACTGCCTCCTCTTTCTCTCCCTCTCTCACCCTGTGTTCTCTGATGACCGTCTCGCTGGATACGGTGGTAAGTGCCTGGTTCTCTCTGGCAAGCTCAGCCCTGCATTCTTGCAAAGCGGCCCCCACCCGGCCACGCTCCACCGCCAGCTTCAGACGCTGCAGGTGGCTCGGGGCCTCCATCTGGATGTCCTGCAGAAACACACACAGGGAGACCAAATGGACACAGTCTTTTGAGTCAGTACGATTCTATATTTTAATTTACCCCAAAGTCATTGTACAAAACACTTCACTGAAAATGTCCACATAAATGCCATCCAATATCTGTAGTATTTCTGAACATGATAAAAGGTTGCCCACAGACCTTCCACTGTTTGTGCAGCGTCCTGACGGTGTCCTGCAACGCATGCTGCTCCTCCTCTGGTAGGATGTCTGTCAGCTCATCACAGGCCTTCAGAAATGTACTGAGTGCTCGTTGATCCAACTGTCCAAAGAACTCCTGGACAGTATTATGAGCGAGGCCAAACAATTATTTTATAGAATGTAGTAATGTAGATCTGTTTATCTCAAATGGTCTTAATTGTCTGAAATTGTCTCAAAGAATATCTCTAAAAGTTCTTTCTTACCATTAACATAACTGTAGTTTAAAGTAGTGGTTCTGAACTGGTGGGTCACGACCCACATTTGGGACGGCGGATGTTTTTAATGGGTGACAGGTGTCGGGCGACTAGTTTATTTGTTTAATTATTGATAAACTAGACCAATAATCTGAATATAAACCTCTAAACCAAGGCAGAAACTGAGTATAAACATAACGTACACTAATTAATTTGTGGTGTCAGACAAGCAGGCTTGCAAACATTCTTCATTACAAATATAGGCAATAATTGACTGTGGCAAAATAGTGATTCAAACCAATGCACCAATGTTTTCTATTCTAAAGTCAATTATTATTTCAGGTTCCTCTCTGATGTTCACATGAACTTCGCAATACTATAAACCATAAATCTAAATCTTTCAGATTTCACTTTGGCTGACCTGTTTTTACAAATGTATGTGTGTTTATTAACATATTAGAACTTGCCCCGTAACACCACTTTTGTTTTACATAATAGTTTCCAATAGCCCCAATGTGTCCTAAAATAGAGAATGAAATTGTGGATGGACCATGTTCTGGTTATTTTATAACAGTTAACCGTGTTGTAATAAAATACATTTTTTAATAGAAATATAATTTTTAAACCCAGCGGTCCCAAGAAGATGAAAACCATGTATCGGGACAACCTACGTTTATTTGGGTTCCTAGGCAAAATTGAGATATAGTGTTGATTGAACACTGAGTGGTGAGTTTTTCTAGCCTTACCGTTTGTTTTGTCAGCAGCTCCTCTGGGTCTCCTCCCTCTTTCAGACAGTTGGATGCAACCTTCAGCACCCTCTCCAAGTCCTGACGAGACTCCTCAAACCTCCTCCTCAAGGTGCTATTGCCCTCCTCCTGTCTCCTCCACTCTCCCACCTCCTTCAACAATCCCTGGAAGGGAAGAAGGACAGAAAGTGACAGAGATGTCGTGTTGCAGCGTAGACATAATAACTGTGAATATTTCACGATGAAGTCAGTGGCATCCCATTGACCAAAGGATGTTGAAAAAATTTGAAAACACGTCTTTCAAATTCTTTTGCTCAGTGGGAATCTTTATTGGTCATAAACATTACTTGGGGCACCAGATTTGGAGCTCAGGGGGAAATAATCAACCACGCTAGTCCTAATTTATGCTAAAATCCCATGGGAAATGTTCCTATATCACCTAAGTACAGGAATGTTAACCTGTGAAGAGGTCTGAATCTCGGCCACTCTCTTCTGAAGGAAGGTCAGGTCAAAGTTCCTCAGGGCCTTGCTGGAGGAGAGAGCCCTCTGCAGAGCGTGGAGGTTCCTCTCAACCACAGACACACATCTCTTACAGCTCTGCTGCTGACTGAGGAGGTCCTGAAAGGAAAGAGAGAGCACGGTGTATAAAACAGGCTAATCAGCACACATTTTCATCCCCCTACATCCACACACACATATACACTTACCTGCCACTTATTTCTATGTTGCCCCTGGCCCTGGGGTAGGTTTTGGCTCTGGGTCTGAGGGCCTGAGTGTCTGCCTGCAGCAGTGATCCGGCTGGCCCTCTCCAGAGCCTGGTAGAACCCAGAGATGTGCTTCTCCATTTCCTCCAGCAGGGGGAGCAGTCCATGGCACTCCCTCACCAGAGACGGGCACCTCTCCCTCACCTGGGGAAAGAGCCTCAATGAGAATCAACTGACAGTCTAAACTAGAATGCAGCAGATTATATGTATTTAAACCCTCTAGTCATTTCTGCTAACTTTCTTGGAAAATGTTTATAGATATAAAACCTAACAGTAATCTTAGCGCAAACTAATTTGAGTAATATTTGGTTTGGAAAAGAAATTGGTAACCTTACACCAACAGTTTTGCAACTGTGTTAAAAACATATGATGTTATCTTTTGCTGGATCCTTCGGTTCTTGAGATCCAGTACTGTGTTGAAACATATTTAGCAGTAATATCAGTTATAGTCCATTGTTTTTTAGTCCAGAAGATTATGAATAGTTTAGGCCAGAAGCATTTGGGAAATTCAATTCAGTACAGTACATTGCATTAGATCAAGACTTGAAGTCATAGTTCAAGGATGTTAAAGGAAGTTGCCATCTAGCTTGCTATCCAGTCTTTGTGAATAGCATTTAGCATTTTTTTAATAATCTTGCCTTCACCTTTCTTTCTTGAAAAATATCCCATTAATGCATTTTTTTTTTAAATTAAGGATGATTTGAGGCATGTTAGAAAATCATGAATAGAACAGTTTTAAATAGTGATTATTTCTCACCCTCTGGTGATACCAACCTTACTGAGTTGACCTTTGACCGTTGTCATAGTAACCATGGCCTTGGCGCCCTCCTCCTGCGGGGCATCCTTGGCCAGGAGTTGGGCACTGCGGGCGGCCAACTTGTACTGCGTCTCCATGGCAGCAACCTTTTGCTTGGTGTTCTGAGTGGGAGATTATAGAATATAGAAGGCTGAAGCGCATATCTCAAATAATAGTAGCGTGTAGAGCTGGATTCAGTTAAACCTGCCTTGGCAATTATTTGTGTTGAATTTACTGGGACTGATGGCAGCAGCTAGTCTAGTGATGTGAGGCTTCGGGCAATTAAGCGACTAATACCTGTCATTGTGCCTTTGAGCAATTAACCCCACTCGCTCCCGTAAGTTGCTCTCGATACGAGTGTCTGCCAAATGACTTAAATGCGAAAGCACTCTGGCTTACCGTGAAAAGAAAAAGCCATCCAGCACTGTATCTTTACAGCCGTAATGATACAGCACATCTGTTCTTTCATCACAGAAAAACATTTACTCTTGAATGTTACTTCGTCAAACTGTCAAAATTAAATAACAATACAGCCTTTAAAAAACATGATGACCTACCTCCACATCATGTAAGAAGGACCTCACGTTAAGGAAGGAGACCTGAACAGGGGCGGTGAGCTTCCCCTCCGCACTGTCTAGCAGTTCCTTCAGGGAAGACATAGCCCTAAGGTAGTCAATTCTCCACTTGGCCAGGTCATCTCCACGGGCATACTGTGAATACACAGGGTAGTGTGTGTTGGTGTGAGGCCTGATATGACCTCTGTGTCTTAGGCAAGTCAATTCAGTCACCAGCGTTGATGATAACAGGCCAGTTGATTGTATCTCTGGTGGGTCTTAAAGGGGGACTCAGTAAAATGACGTCGTAGCAATGCAGACATTGGCATGAGCAACATGCAAAGCGTCTCTTTCACACAATCACAAACAGCGTCTTGATAGCCAGGGGACAACCAGCTAGCCAGCGGACCAAACGAGCGGGACAGTTGACGCTAGTTTGTCAATTGTATGTACAAACCCCACTGTGCAGATTATGTACTTATCAAATGTTTACCTTAGAAGGGGCAATCTGGGGGTTGTACATACAATTTTAAAGTAATTGATTCTGGAAGATTTAACTGATGAATGCCTCATGAGTTTGACTGTATACATGCATAACCCAACATTTTTAGTCCAATGTTTGTATACAAAGTCAATGAAAACAAACCACGTTCAGACTGAAGACATGGATCAACCGATCATTTTAACATTATGGTCAGTCATGCATCCATAGCTTGGTCGATACATATTTCAGAATGTTTTTATATGCATTGCTATCCCTCAGCTTTTTACAAACAAGGCTAAGGAGTAAGCTTTGTTACAGGTTTCAGCTGTGGATTCTGACTTTAACTAGCTCTGTATTCTACAGCCCGTTTATGTTTATCTGTTCATCTCACAGTGAATGTCCAACAGGTGCAGTGAATGTCATCAGATCAGTTTGTGATCGGGTGGGTGATGGCTTCATTACCTGTTTGACTTTGATGAACAGGTCCCTCCACCTCCCATTCAGAAGTAGCAGCTGCTGCTTCAGGTCACGTGACACCGTCTCATCACATGTCTCTATCAGGAAGTTCCCAGCATCGTTCATTGCAGATTGCTGATCCATCCACTGCGGGAGGTTCCGGAAGAACTCCTGACGGAGAAGGAGGGGGAAAAAGGGAAGGAGAAAAAGAGAGGCGATGGAGGGGATTAGGCGAGAGCGAGCGGGAGAGGAAAAGAGAAAAGGAGAGAGAGTAAGGACATTAATGACATTAGGTATTAATTTAGTGGTTGGGGTAATTAGCTCTCTCGTCCTCAGTGATTTGTTATTGGAGTTATAATCTGGCTGTTGGGGTTTCCATGGTGACCTGAGAGATGGGATGTCCTCAGTGACAGTGACATGGAACATTTGAGGGAATCTTGACAGTTAGTGGGAAGATAAATTGGATGTTGAAATAAACTAAATCATTTTGAAATCGGTGTATGATTCATCCAAAGATAAGCAGATGTGTAAAAGCATCCATTTCACCTGGGACATAAATTGAACATTATGCAAGGGAATAGATAGGAAATGGCGAGGTCAGCAGGAAGGCATACCCGCTTGATGTTTTCGGGCTGGCTCAGGACGCCCTCTGCGTCCTCCAGCCAGGCCTGTAGATGGGTCACGGTGGCGAGGTACCTCTCCCAGTTCGAGAGCACCTCCTCCAGCATGCTCCTCACACTGCGCATCTCCACTGACAGACTCCTCCACTGGGTCACCACCTCCTGCATGAACATTCTTACCCCAGCATCCCCATCATCCACTGGAAGAGAGGACACAGATACGGGCTAATGTTTTTCCTTTTAAGTTACTTAACATACGTAATTCAGCATATAGATAAACACGCAACACACACATACAGTCACACACGGACACACATATGGTATGAGAGAGCAAGATCTCTTAACAAACCAATTCAAACAAGATAGTTGTTATAGAATGTCAGCAATCAAAGGAAAAAGGAATCCACCCTAGACAACGGAATACAAGTGTGGTCCATAGAAGACACCCAATGTAATTGTATATTAATAGTAACCAAGAGCCATCTGTCTAAAAACATATTGTATCCCCTGTCCGCAACCTTCTGAGGGGTACGTAGCCTTTATAAAAAAAAAAACTAGGCTATTTTAAAACTGACCAATCACAGAAAACCCACCAGCCTGGGTTCTATTCACTCTTGGGGAGCCTCATTTTTGGGGTCGACGAATCACTTTTGAGATTGTCGGATACACTTCACTTCTTTCCCCCCCATAACCTAATATAAAGCCTGAAGGCTGTAGCCCAACTGAATGAACTCAACAGGATAGCTAGCATGTTAGCGCCCAGAGACAGCCGAAGTAGAGCAGCTCCGCTAATGGGGTCGAAATTCCCCACTGACATCTGGGAGTGGAGGAACCTCATTTATAGACTTTAGCCTGGAGAGATCGAACCACCGAAAATGACAGGGGGGAGGAAAGATGCAGAAAGATGCTGGAGGACAGGCTCTGATTGGCTATTGAGCCATTCTGGGGAAATTGATCAGAGATATAGATCAAATATTCAGTTCTGGTAATTGTGATGGGTTACATGGAGAGATTTAGGCCCCAGGGTCTAGTTAAAATGTTAAGGTATAAAATTGGCAAGGAATACAGCCTTAATTAAAAGTCATGATTGTAGTGGATAGACAAAAAACAGCGTGCCAGATGGGTAGTGTAGATAGGTAAATTGAACAGCTTGATTTGGTAAACTCACCTGTAAAATCAGCCTTGACATAGAGCTCAGCAGAATGTTTTAGAGCCTGGAACAAGGTCTCATACTTCTCAAAGAACTGTTGTCTATCAACAAATGACTGAAACAGAAAATATAAAGAAGTGGTTTATTAAAGGGAAAATTCACCGTAAAAAACTCTTTGGAGTGTTTTTTCTCCTAAAATATTTATGAGTTATTGGAGGTGATTAAGATAATTATGCACAACAGCAGTATTTGTAAAATGTAGCACCGGGGAAGTTCAACCAATGACACAATTAAACTTGTCTTAGCAATATTATTGGCCACAACATGCAGGATAGCCAGGTTGACTCATTTTCTCAGACTAATTTTCCTCAGGTTGACTCATTTTCTCAGACGCATTTCCTCCAGGTTGACTTATTTTCTCAGACTCATTTTCTCCAGGTTGACTCATTTTCTCAGACTCATTTCCTCCAGGTTGACTCATTTGACTGAAGACTACAGCCTAACGGGAGGCCTTCTCCCACATTCGAAGGTAGGGTTTTCGGTACTAGTTGTTACAGCGCTGGCTAGACTTTACAACAGCTAGTCTTTTAAAAATAGCATAATCACTCTTTTGAACATATGACATGTTAACACATTATTAACAAACATATTTAGGTACAGTTATATGTACATTTCCCTTTAAGGATAATTTAAAGGTAAAATATGATTCAGAGTATAATGAAAAGTGCAATTTTAAACCAGATATAAATTATTTAAGAACAATTGAGAGAATATGTATTAATAATGGGAAAATAATGTCAAGATATGCAAGTGAAGTAACACTGAACTCACAACATAATTCTGTAACATTAACTCTACTGATTCCCGTGGGCCATATTTGATGATCCAAGATTTGAGCTTGGATTCAGCCAGCATCAGGAACGCCTGCATGTGATGCTTATTCTCCCAAAACTCGATCTTGGCCAAGTGAATGTTCGATGAGGTCGACACAAAGTTCATCCTAAAAGAAAAGAAGTGTGAAATTGTTAACATGATGTGAATAGACAATGATCAGCTTTAACTGACCAGCTTTTTTTCTCAATGCTGACAATCTGGCCCATATTCTGTTGGTAAATAATTGAGTTGAGACTGAAAAGGAAGGAGTGGTTTGGTTGACCAATGGTGGTTCAGGGAAAGTTATTATTTGGCAGCCAGGGTTAGAAGGACTCACCTCTCAGCAATGTCCTGCAGCTGCTCTGGGGGAATGAGGACTCCGTTGACACTTCTGTCTTTATGGATCCTCTGGAAGACCTTCTGGTGACCTTCAAGCCCTTTGAGGATGTCCTGTAGAAATAAAAAAAGGAAACAATAGTAAATTCATTTAACCTGTTTCCCTAAAGCTGTTACATAATATGCAATGAATAAAAGAATAGTGAACTTGGCATACCATTAAAAGCCTTTCAACTGCCACTAACTACCTTGTGTTGCTCCAGGATCCTGTGGACGGTGACAAGCATCTCGCCGTGTCCCTGCTGGATGGAAACCTCCTGGCGTAGCGCCCCCTCAGCCTGGTGCAGCCACGCCCCCACCACACCCAGGGGCGCGGGCAGAGCCCTGTCCAGTTGCAGATGCCACTCCAGAAGCTGTGAGGAGGACGGTTCGATGTCAATCAATGACCTATTTATCAAGTCACTTTGTCTCTGTCCGTCTGAACGCTGGTGGGGACACCTGAAATAATCTCAAAATGATCCCTTCTTTTTGGGGATTCCTTGACATGATTTAACTAAAGAGCCTTTTACTTTTGTCCTTTATTTGGAACCCATGAAGAGTAACAGTTGCTTAGGCTGCGTCTAATGTGGATCCTAATAAAATACGAAATAATATGGCGCTCTTGAACTTTGACTGAGGTGGTCAGGTGAATGACCTCTCTTTATGTTTGCCTCTGTGCTTCCGAGGTTGGCTTTGCCACAGTAGGCTCAACCAATGCAAGAGTAAAAGGAGTTAATTGTCAGACTCTTACCTTGTTGGACATTCTGTCCCAGGCCTGTTTGACCAAAGCCTGGTTGGCGGTCAACATCCCATCCTTCTGTGTGGACAAGAGCGCCGCCTCCACCTGCTTCCTTCTCATCTCCAACTGGACATGCACACTCTTAAAGGACTGATGGAGAGAGAAAGGGATGCATTTAAAACAGGGAAAAAGTGAGTACGTTTAGAGAAATCAGGGAAAAAGAGAGTACAATTTACACACAGATAAAACACACTAGGACCTACCCCTGTCAAATATTGTACAGTTTCACATATATATTATTAAAAAGAAGTTTACTTTTAATACAAAATATTACAAATAAAATGTTGTTAATTGCCTATGGATCTTCTTCATGCTGCTTTTACGGTTTCCTACTCTGGAACTTAATAGAAAGAGGAAATGGGGAGATCCCACATTCTGTTGAATATGTAATGTATCCTCGGGCTTTCGTACAGTATAAGCCAGATTGGGTGGAAATACGACGGCAGCAGTCTGATCCCTGCAGTGTAATATCGCTGATTAGGCTGACAATAGGAGAGTCTGCGCCCAGTGTTTGTATGTGTGTATGTGCTCGTGCACATGCCTGTGTGTGTGTTCTGAATCACCTGATACTGCTGACTGAGGTTACCCTGGGCCTCCTGGGACTGTGCTGCGTCTCGCTCCAGCTGGTCCAGCCAGGTCTTCAGTTCCCTCAGGTCCTTACTCTGCTCTCTCTGTGTGGCCCGGGAAATGTAGGGATGGAGGGACGGAAGGAGAGAGGGAGGAAAAGAGAGGGGGGAAAGGAAGGAGGGAGGGAGGGATGGAGGGAGGGAAAGATAGAAATAGGGATGGAGGGAGGGAACGAGAGGGAATTGGAGGGGAATTTATGGAAAAGTGGTAGAAAAGTGATGAAAGGGAATTTGGGGGAAAAAAAGGTAAGTAAGCGGTATAAATAGCAGGTAGAGGAATAGTGAGAAAAGAGGGGAATGAATGCGTGACAGGGATGGGGAGAAGACAGGTTAAAGAGGCAACATGTGGCAGTTAATTCCTCATGTTTCCCCAGCAGGGAAAATTCTCCGGCCTCACACCTGCCAAAACACACTGACTGCTAATTCATCTAAATCATTCTTAACACCCCTACTAGTCCATTCAATTCGAACACTCACTATTCAGTCTCAGTTCCATTCCATTTCATGTATCGTAAGCATTGCCTAAACCACCATGGGGACCAGGCAGAACATTTTCTCAGATCCCTGACATAAATACCCTAAAAATACATCAATGATTTCTCTCGTTTTGACTTTAAAAACAAAAATTTTTAACCCAGCTACTTAATGAACAACACACTAATGTGGTACTAATCTTTTTCATCAAAATGGGTTCACAGAAAGGACACATACTGTAGTTTGTAGTACTATATAACTGGAGATTATAATGGTGGTGAAATATCACAAATATACACTGAGGTAAGAAGTGAGGCTTGATGACAGAAGCTTTAACTGTAACCTTAGAAAACCTAACCCCTGTTCAAAGGCTTTCCATCAAACCATCCATCAGAATCGGAGCTCACTGCCTAGTGCTAGCCAGCGGCCTAACATTGTCATGCTAATATAACTGAGCCGTTAGGTTTTAATGCAAATACAATGGTAATATCACATCACATAATACAGGACTTCTTGGTATTAACACCAGAAAATTATCCTGCTGGGATTTCACCTGAGGTTAGGGATGTGGTATTAAAAAAAGTCCCTTGCCACACGAAACACTGCCAATTCTAAGAGAACACAGTGGCACAGCATGTGCTTACAACAATAGAACGGAATAGTGTATAGAAACAATGAATCCTGGGTGCCAGCCAACTCCAGCCAGCTCCTTTGTTATTCTCATCATGCCAATCATTGACAGAGTTGGCTGAGATAAAAACAGGCTGGCAACAGACGGAAAGCAGTGTGTGTTCTTGGGGCAGAATACCAACATTGTGAGAATGTTCTTTTGGAATGTTTGATATTGAACCTGCAGAGTGGACGTGAATGAGGATAATTCTAGTGGACTACTGCTAGTTCAGCTTGACCACCCCCAGCTTCTTGACTGCATTCCCAGACCATCTGAAGGTACCACAGACTCTAGGCTCCTTTAAAATGGGGTATTCAGACGTTTCCAGATTGCAAGGCATTCTGGCTTTCTTTTTTAGCTGTTCTACTGAATGTCCTTGTATCTCTTAACTTCAGATGAGTTCTTTGTACCAGTTCCACTATCACGTTGTGTCCTTACCTTTTTTCTTAATTTTATAAATTTTATTCATTTGTGTTTTTTATAATATTTTTCATTTAAAGCACTTTGAGATTATCCTTTATATAACAACTATATTATAGCTGTAAAACATTATACATTTTATTCATATTTTTATTTTTTATTACCAATATCACTATTACTTTAGGCTGGACCTACCTCTAACATCTCCTCAATATCTTGAGGAGCCAGAACATTCTGTGGAACATGAGGCAGGCAGGCACAAGCACAACCATAGGGATGCAGTCACCACACAGACAACACCACAGTGGAGAGACAGAACGAGAGAGAGATGAGACATGCAAAGAAGAAACGATTGACTGACAACAGGCAAGTAGACATTAAATCACATCTCTACAAAGTAAGAAAATGCCTATAAGGAAAATATGGCTTTGTTTGTGCCCATGGTAGAGGTAAATTTTTTTAGACAGAGACACTGGACTAGTCCTGGAATAAAAAAAAACAAGCTCAATGGAGATCTCCATTTTTTTGTCCTAGACTAGGCTTAATCTGTATCAGCGAAACTGGACCTCAAAATTTTACCTGAGAGGTCTGAGAAAACTCTTGAGTGGAAACAAAGAGCTCCAGTAGTAAGAAAGGATGAGATGTGGATGTTAAATGGAGAGGTGCTAAGAGAGACAGGGCTTGGTACCTCTTCCTCAGACTGGGAGTCCTCATCGCTGCACTGCTGGGGACCGGGTTTAGGGTGGTGCTTCAGAAACTGGGCCACATACGTCATAATGGACTTCTCATCTGGTTTGTCCACATCCACATCTGGGGAGAACAGAGAGAGGATAGGGGTCAGTCAAGTCCATCGTTATACAAGCACCTGTTTTTCAAAAACAAAAGGCAAATTACCACAAAACCAAAAATAAAGTGGACATTCCTCATGACCTAAGTGGATAACAAAGAGGATAACAAAGAGGATAATCCGTCATGATGTATTTGTTATATCAAGCCCACATTCGGATAATCTTTTTTTTAAGATGAAGCATTTTTATGCTTTATTGGACAGTTGTGAGAAATGTAAAGGAGAAAGAGTAGCAGGACAAATTCAAACCCATACAGCAGCAGTGCACGTGCACAGGAGGCTGCGGCTTTTGCCGCTGGACCAAGCTAGGCCACACAATGTAGACTTACACTATATGGCCAAAAGTATGTGGACACCCCTACCCTACTGTTTCAGCCACACCCATTCCACTGAATTTATTGCCATACATTTTTTCACGCAACGAATTTACGGCAAATACCACTACTTCGTCTTTTTCTGAACACAACCCTCTCACGCCTTTCACTCGCCATTAAAAAAACAATGGAGGAAAACAACATGACATGATCAATGATTTTTTATTGACAATTTGGCATTTAGTATATTTCGTATAGAATGCAGAGGGGTTTTTCTGCAATATGTGTGTGCGACGTATGCACTTCGCCCGGATTAGCGATAGTCACGTTCACGCGGGTACTAGCGGTAGCTAGCAATCAAATGGTCGAAAGGTGTGTGGACAAAGGCTGTGGCAGACTGCTGCAATTGTATTTTTTCTAGCTGTGTGGTACTGGGTCAAATTAAGATCTGTACAGGTATTAACATTGCATTTTCAGTGAGGCTACCTGGATTTTCTTTCTACCATACCTTACTATTCAGCAAAAGCTATACCAACAACAAACCACTGACGTCGCTGACCATTTTCAACCAGCAGAATAAACCATCTCTATCCTTGACAGAAACCTTAGAATGAGATGGAGGGTGGAACTGGCACCTTGGATCCAACTGGCCCTTCATATCAGTGTTTATGGTACGTTGGTGAGCTCTTGGATTCATGCTCTTACGCTGACTCCCCTCTAGTGCTAATGACCCTTAATTACGGCGATGTCAAACTGGATTTGTCATAGCTCACTCTGAGGGGCAGGCGTGAAGGTGAACAGATGTTGGTTGTAAGATTCACTCCAGAGGAATATGTGTTATGCACAAGCAGGAATGCACACCATTTGGAAAAAGGAAAGATGTTTGTGACTATATTAGCTTTGGATTTGCCATGCATGAACATTTTAAAAGATTCAGAAACACTCTAGACAGTAATAAGTGCATTAATAATAATAATGTCATAATTCATTGTTTTATTTTGCAATATCCAAACACACTGCTGGTTTAACAAGGAAGTATTTTCCAGTACCTATACGTTTCATGGTGAATGCATTCTCCTACATACAACCAAGATCGAGCTTGCAGGTGCCCGTCCCACCACAAGGAGTATCTAGAGCACAACAAGGCGAGGTGGCCCTGTCCGAAACCCTACCCATCCATTCTGAGATCAGTGCTGAGCCAATCTGCCACAACTGAAAGTTTTATACAAATGAATGCACACCTGGACAGGCAAGGTGCTGGCTTGCAGACTCGATCAATTAAAAAGGAAAGCATTGGCTCAAGTAGGGCAGCGGTCTAAGTGATTATTTACATTACAAGAGAGAGAACTTATCTTAGTTTGCATAATAATTTCCATAGCGTTTGAATTTACACTGCCATGTTCGAGACATACCACGCAGAATTGTATGCGTCAACCGAGGGAAAAACAACTGAGTGATATGTGTTCGTATTGAACAGAAACTTGATATAGTTCAGACACAATTGTCTTTACACTTGCAAACCTCGATTGTAAATGTGGCGTATGCTACCTCAGAAGGTGGCATCTCAAGCTATATATATCTGCGAGTTTACACAACAAAATAATGTAGCGTTTCGAATATTCTTCATTGTACTGTACATCAGAAAATGTATTGTTATGTAAACAAGCCCTAAGTTGCTGTCTCATAGTACAACTGAGTCACTTTGGCCAAATGTCCTGGTTTGCAGTAAACCGACAATGCCTGGGGGTCCAGCATCGGGCTGCACATCCAGTGTGAGCAGGTGATTGTAGGAGAGAGCTGCCTTGTCAAGTCACGCACTAGTGACTCCTTTTGGTAGGTCGGGCGGGCAATTCAATCATGGATGTACACTGGGGTATGCGCTCTCCTCGGTGCGTGTAGCAGCGATCATTTCCTGGTTGAGTGTGTGATGTGATAAGAATCAGAACGGCTTGACGAGATGTTTTTGGCGATACATGTCTCATATCTTTGACTGTCCTGCATCTGATGTGGAGTTTTTGCAACGAGGCAAGGTCATAATCGCAAAATGGATGTTACGAAAATGCAAGAATTGGGGAGAAAATTGGGGTAAAAAAAAGGAGATGCCACACACTAAAGGCTCGGATGCAAGAATTTGAATCTACAGACACGCTGTATTCATTAGGTACTTATTAGTGTAGCTTCATTGACAAAATGGGAAGTGACCTCACTGACTGTACTTTACCTTCTGGGTCAAGCAGCTGTGGAACCCCCAGCTCAGTCTCGGCCAATAAGAAGGCTTCCTGCAAATTCTCTCGATTGGCTCTCCTTCGCACTCGCTCCATGTCGACCAAGTTTGGTCGAAGAGAGAGGATGACTGAAAAGAATGCCACACCTGTACGCCAGCTCGGCCCAAAGTCCTTCACGTCGATCCCAATCCGTCTAAAGCGACAGACAGGATAAATACAGCATTATATAATGAGATCACCACTTAGCTATTAGCTATTTAAGCTAGTCTCTATTACTAAAACAATGACCAGAACTGATATTAGTGGGGGCAGTTTATTGTTTACTATAATTTTATTTTTATCTCTGTAAAGTGTATTGTGAGTGTGTTAAATGCATTTGAACTAAATTATGATCTGATTTGATCAATGTGATATTGCAATAGGGCAAAGTTCTCCATACTTGGTGGCGGTCTGCTGGACCCACTTGAGTAGGGCCTTCCTGGCTCCTCCATGGAACTGGGGGTGGGGCTTCTTCTTGACAGGTGGGCTGGTGGTTTCAGAACTGTCCACTGAGGAGCTGCTGCTTGAGAGGGCCTGGAAGGCCTGCAGGTTACTGGTCAACTCCTCTATCTAGAGGGATGAAGAGAATATTTATTGCATGCACTTAATCAATTCTCAAGGGAATTAATACATTTTAACGTTTTCTGAAATGGTGACTGCTCAAACATTTGTGTCATGAAGGAGTACCCAACATTGTACAGTATCATTGGCTATTTTCTATAAATGGAGTATGAGCTGTGGTTTGTCTGTCATGGAATGACACAGGCACCACGGAGGCACAGTACCTGAAAATATAGGATTATTGTCCACATCAACCCAAGGACGATAGATGGTCTTCCGTCAGCTATGTCAGTTGAGTTGATGTTAACTAGCTTGATCTGTGACACGATACATACAACATCCAGCTTTTACATCCAACACCCAGATTTCACATCCAGCACCCAGATTTCACATCCAACACCCAGATTTCACATCCAACATCCAGATTTCACATCCAACACCCAGATTTCACATCCAACATCCAGATTTCACATCCAACATCCAGATTTCACATCCAGCCATAGCAGGATATCACAAAAACAATATCAGCTCTACTACACATGGAAAATACACGCACAATATCACACAATCTGGAAATGAAATCTGGTACAGAAAATGAACAATACATGAAAACATTAAAACGAAGTACAGTATTGGCTGGATATAGACGCTCAAAACTACACAAACATGTATGATCATTCAAAACAACCTTTGAGAAAACAACAAACGAATTCTACTAACCGGGGATCCCCTGTATGCAGACTTGAGTGAGCGTGAGGTGGAAAGAAAGAAGGGAGAGACAGGGAGAGATTGCATCCAGTTAAAGAAGGTGTAATATACGGGTGAGCAAATGTGTGAGATGCCTCATTGAGTGCAAGGCGAGTGATAAAGTCTCCAGTAGTGAGATAACCCCACAGCGGAATAACCCAGGCTGCTCCGCCACAGATATATCACGTCTGTACAGACAGCATTGAGGATTACACCCAGCAGAGGAAAAGATGGAGTTGTTAATGTATGTGTGTGTGTAAGGGGGGGGGTTGTGCCACACTGGGCCCCATATCATAGAGAGAGGAGAGATGGGAGAGAGGGTGGACTAGAGAGATGGTAGAGAGAGAGAGGTCTAGACGTTACACCCAATACAGGGCATTGACAATATCATCCACATCTGTCAGTCGATGTATTACAGAGAACAGGAGTTTGAGCATTAAAGGTTATCCAGTGACACTGGCATTGAGGTTTGAGGATGAAGGGACACAGGGCGATAAATACCAAGAGTAGTTCTTCATATTAACAATAAGCTGTAGAAGCTTTGGAAGCTCCATTTGAGAGAGGGAGAGAGGCTGAGCAGTACCGTATACATAAATCATGTTTGTTTTTTTAAGGACTAACTAGTTCTAGTAGGCAGTATAAAGATCAGACAGCGCTTCATATCCAACCAGGCTCCTTGTATGCAATGAGGTTAGATTGAGTCGGGTACATTGAGACGGAAGGAAATTAGTCAAACACTGTGACAATGTGCCGTTCATGCAGGGCAGTCATAGACATTGCATGGCTTTAGCTTGCGGCTATAATCTGAAACTATGTGTTGCGTTGTTCTTAACGTTGCCACTTCCTTCATAGAACTGTGGTCAAAATACTTATAAGCGACTAGGACAAAGGAAACAGTACAAGCAACTTCTGCACATCTTAAATCATTTTTTGATGAGATGTGTTCAGTTTCCACCTACAAAGGTTACAGTGTGTAAAGCAATGTTACATTAGTCCATGCACCCCCAAAAAATAATTTTGCATTTAGCCCAACCCCTCCAAATTGGCAAGGTGCACAGGGAGCAATTATGGTTAACCAACTTGCTCTTGGGATTGTTGGCCGGGGGGGGTTACTGATGCAGTACTCTGACCGTAGTAGTAGTGAGTAAACATACTGTCCGACCAATATGACAGTAATGTAAAAGGGGAGGTAATGAGTAAACATACTGTCCGACCAATATGACAGT
>JACXGI010000388.1:0-17840 GCA_016801175.1 Esox masquinongy
CAGGACTAAGTTTAACTAGACTCTGGACTCAGCCCACGTGCACTTATTAATTATTACAATTGTACTCTTAATATGTTTACCCGGTACAGCCAGAAGAGGACTGGTCACCCCTCTGAGCCTGGGTCCTCTCTAGGTTTCTTCCTACATTTCGGCCTTCTTAGGGAGTTTTTCCTAGCCACTGAAATTCAACACTACTGTTCTCCTTGGGGTTTAAGGCCGGGTGTTTTGTAAAAGCACTTTGTGACAACTGCTGATGTAAAAAGGGCTTTATAAATAAATTTGATTGATTGATTGATTGATTTATGCATGGCTTTTGGAACAAGTCGAAATTATTTTTGATTGAAATGTACGTGGGTATATCACAAGGTAACATTGCGCTAACAAGATACAAAGTAACACAGCTGTATGTAAGAAAATTAATTCACCAGTTGAGGTAAAAGAAGACATTTGAGGTAAAAGAAAGCCACTCAAAATCTAATAATAATTTACTCAAGTGATGATTAATCATTTTGTTTACAATATTTTTGTACCTTCATTTAAATTAGCTAACTCCAAGTGACACATAATTAAGACACAACAAGCTCATAATGGACTAAAATGTGTACTAATATGTTGTGATTAGCTAATACTTTTCTGTAATCGTGAACCTTCCCTGAGAACAGTCTGCTACGGAAGGGAATGCTCAAAGTCATTGTATGTATAATCTGGTTGTAAAGGCGGTAACCCTAATTACACAATGCTGATGGACAATACTAGTAAGACAAAAAGCTATTTGAATAGGTTTCTTTGTTTTTATTCATCTGTCCATTAGATTCAGTACTTTTCTTTACGATCTGCCATTTTAAGTGGTAGATATTTTTACACATCACCAATGTGCTAGTGTTGATGACTACTTTCTGCAGTGGATACACGCCCGTGTTTAGCAGTTCAAAGGCCTTTCTCATTAGTTAGCATTTAAATAAAACTGGAAATGCCTTTTTGGTCATCCTTAAGTCATTTGAAAGTCTTTTAAATGGTGTCAAGGGACACAATTTACCACCACCAAGTTAAAATTGACCCAGTTACAGTATTAAGGGTATACGCATTTACCAGCTACAGCACTGAAAACCTGACCTGTAAATGAGGACGTCCCATTGATATTAACAACTGACACAGGCTTTGGAGTTGGCAAACTGCTGTAGGCACTTGGGGATAGGCACAACATTGGTTAAGCAAACCCCCTTCTGATGAGAAAAGAAATTTCCTGACTAAGTGAAAGCTGATTACCAGTGGCTTAACAATGGGGGCTGTCTTCTTACTAACGTTAGTGCTGGTGAGATGACATGTTTCATGATGGCTGCAGAAGGGCTGTGTCATCCTGTGTTTACTGTATGAACGCAGCTCTCCGTGCTTGAGGCCGTGCTTGAGGCTTAGGTGCTTACAGAGCCCAAACCCCGGCCCTGAGTCCTCCTGTCTGGTCATATATGAGCCGGCATGCCTTAGGCCTGTGGTGTGGTCAGACCAGGCCCTCCCCAGTCACTCCTCAGCCCAGCAGCAGCAGCGTTTTCCTGGACAGCCTCCTCTTCTCTACCCTCCCCCTCCATCCATCCCAGCGCCCCACCCCCAGCCTTAATAAAGAGGCTAATCTGCCATGAATAATGAATGGGGATTTGTGTGTGTTATGGTGTGAACATTGGTCTGGTTCTCATTATGCGGCTATCAGGACGGATCACGGGTTCAGGGAGGAGAGCCTACATCTGCTTTTCTCTTCTCTTTTGTCCCTGGCTTTAATGCAGAACAGCCCGGAGAGCTTAGTGTGATAGAATGCTATTTAAAGGGACACCTATAAGCGGTTTACGTTGGCTCTTTCTCTTGGACTGTGGATCACCTCACCCCTCTGTTAGCTAAACACTGTGCATCCAGTCAGGTTATAGAGCGCCACGGCGCTAATAATTAAAAACATTGTTCATTTGAAAGCACTTACTGTAGGATAGTGTTTAGGCCTGTTGAGCCACGCACGTTGAACTGATGATGGCAGCCTTGTCAAGCGAGATGCGGATTCTACTGAGCATGTGCACTATAAGTGGCTGAACAATGTAACTACTACACCATACCCTCCTGTATGTATGCATGAAATGGCCATCCATAGCTGTGGTTCTGTGTGGCTATGGGAGAGGTCTGGCCATGTGCTTAGACATGCTCCACTAGACCGCAACGCCTTGGCAGGAACATGCATACTGCCCATTGAAGGCCAGCTGCATAGAGAGCTAGCTGAGCTTCTGTGTAGATATACATCATACCTCTCAAACGAACACTGTTAGCCCATTGCACATTGCATATCAGATTGTTCATTATGTCACCCATGACGGATGAGATACAGTGTGTATGGTCAATGATTTCCAATTTTTATTAGAGAATGTTCTTGCATGCTGCTTCCAAAAGATCTTAGCCAGGGGTTGGCAACAGGTGGCCCAATGTCCAAATCCAAGCTGTAAAAGATTTTATTTTATATTTGAAAGGATTTAGGGTCAGACAGGAGAGTCACTAATCATTTTTGTAAAAAATATTTTAATTTTGTATATCTCATCCCAAATATTCCCACAAATAACATGATACGTAATATAATCGAGGTATGAAATGATTGTAATTATTTTAAATACCATCTCTTTTTGGGCTGGTTCATGGTCAATTTGTGTACATAATTTATGTTCCAGCGGCAGACAATCCTCTCTGACATAAGTCCCAGTTGCTTCTCTTGCCAGACCCCTGGTCTGTAGGCCTTTTTTTTTTTTTGCAACACAACGGTTCCTGTTTGTTCGTAACACTATAAAGTGGAGAGCACCGATGTTAATAACTGTAGTTATGAGGTCTTGACACGGTGCAGATGCTCAGCCTTTCCGGGGCGGCTGGGGTCATGGCGGGGTCCTGACCCCGGCAGCCTGAAGCCCCGGGTGGTAGTGGAGCAGTGTACTGAGGAGGAGGCAGGGTCAGCAGCACTCAGCAGTAGCGCGCACGGTTGTGACCAGCACACCTGGTCCTGGATCATGGCGGGACACCCTTATTTTCCTTTGGGAATTAGTTTAATTATAGCTAGCATGAGTAAATTGCAGGCTTTATGGCATTTGGAAACACATTCCCTGTTTAAATTTGCAGTTTAATTTGATTATTTCTCACATTAGATGTTATTATGATTCTAGAAACCTGTTCTGCCCCTCCTTGCCTAGTAAATAACAAGCTATCTATTAGGCTAAATTATATTCTTCTGTAGATAGCCTGCTGAGCCCTATGATACTAAATGCTCATGCCAAGATTTTGTGCATCTCCATTTGGCTCAGCCAACATTTTCATCTTCTGATTACAACAAGCCATCCCCCTGTTGGCTTCATACCATCATCTCCTGACAGCCAAGACTCTAGCCTTTTCCTAAATGAACAGCGGAGTCACAACTTGTCTGATTAATCATCAGGTACCGTACATCTGATGTCTTAATGCTCTTCATGCCACAGCCCAGAACCACTCTATGGCTCATAGTTCGTGCTGCCTTTTCTCCTCCATGGCCTGCCACCCAGTATTGCACATATGTTATAAACAGAATTTGAGCTGCCATGTCCCGGAGCATTGGGTGTTGGACTTCATAATGAACAGGGTCTGGTGTGGGTTTGTCTTCCTGCAGTTTGTCCAGAGAGAATAGGATTAGATGGGATAGTGGGGGAAGTTGTGACCTGACATTGCCCCTTACTCCATCTGTCCCCATTGGGAACATTTTTCAATTGTGGTAAGGGTTCCTGGTAGAGTTTCACACCGGTTGGATATTTACCACTTCCTCTGTGAGCCAAACAACATGTTGGATCATTTCATGTTCTGTGTAAGTTCTCCTGCACTGCGCCACATCCACATCACTAGATACAGTTGTAGTTCAGTTGTAGGCCTACGCTCACTACTAAAGAATAGTCACATCCTGCTTTCAGTGTAGAACAGAGGATCCTGTAAGAACAGGTAGTGGTGATGAAAGACTGGTGTGTGTGTTCGTGCTGATAGAGTCATATGATACGTGTGGAGATGTGAGATAAAAGGGCAGGTGGAGGTGGAAAACTCACTTGATACAGGTGGAGGTGGAAAACTCACCACCGGGCCATGTCTCAAATCCCAACTTCCCAGGGCAAAAGAGGGGACATTGCCGTGCACGGGTGTCCTAACTCTGGGATTAGTAAAGATCCCATGGCGCTTATCATAAGAGAATGGGTGATAACTCCAGTGTCCAAAACACATTTCCAAACGGACCCTAATAACATCATAGCCAACTAATCCTCACTAGCTTCAAACTGGCTCATTCATTCCTTCTCCACCCCCTGTAACTTCAAAAGTAACTGTATGTCAATACCTTTATTGAAATTGAAAGAAATCATTATTGTAGGTTAGTAACTCTGAATAAGAGTCAGCTAAAGAACTCAGATGTCAATCTGTGATACTATGTGCTTGGTCTGGCTTTGGTAAAATATTACTGCCGTTCACCACCTTCTTTCTCGACAACTTGTTTATAGACCCCATCAGGATTTCCATCTTCAAAGCGAAGCCTAATGCTCAATTATCCCCACTTGTTCAATATACTCCTTCAATAGACCCCACCCAAATGATAGTGTTTTCCAGTTCAGAAGAGTGTAATATGAAGGAATCGTCATATACTCGGGGTTTTCTAAAGCTAGCCAGCTTTAATTAGCTTCATATTCCTGCTCCGGTATCAACCATCCCTTAATGGTGGATAGTGTCTGTCTGTTTGCCTCCCTCTATGTCTTCATCACCTGTTGTTAATCATCTCTTTGATGTGCTTTGGTGTACCTCTCAAGTCACAGCATCTATTCCTTCGCTAAAATCAGATTATAAAATAATTGTATAGTCATGCAATTGTTTTACTGGAAATGAAGTAAACACATGTTGTCATTACTGATCTTGTGTTTAGAGTGGTTACTCCTTACTGAGTTACTTCCCAAGAGCATGACATGGACAGACATTTTTTGGGTTAACTTAACAAACATACGTTGTGGATTTTTGTGGAGGCCCTGTCAGTTAATTTAACTCCATAGTACTGAATGTTGAGTGCTGCCGAGACCTGTGCTCCTGTATGTTCGGGCTGCAAGCTCAGGCCTTTGTCCGTTTTGCCCTTTTGCCACAGAAGTCTGTTCTTGTTTCTCTTCACAGGAGAATCTAGGCCAAGCTTATACAGACGGCTGGAAATGGGGCATCAGACGTCCCCTTAAAGATGCACCAACAGGGTTCTACTGTATAGCGTGCTATTGTTCTCAGTGACAAGACCTTCAATACTTTCCAGGTCATCTGCTGGTATGACAGGCAGCAAATGGAAGACTGAACAAACAGTGGGTCTTATGGCAGCAATAGGGAGCTGTGAATTATTTATTTTTGTTGCTGAAATAACACAGGTTCTGAAGAGGAGAAGGAATAGAGGGCTTGAGGAATGGAAAGAGAGTTCATCAGTTGAAATACTTTTTTGTCCTTTTCACCAAGAAAGGCCCCAGTTAAGATTCTGGTTTTGTTGTTAAATCTGGACATATCTAAATGCGGTTCAGTCACCCACCTAGTGAATTGTCCTGCCAGTGCCCATCACAGTTTCTCAAAAGTTCTGCATCACTGAAGTAAACAAGAACAATGTGTCTCTAATGTGGAATGCAAACTTCAAACCCGTCCACCCACATCTGTGAAAGCCGATACCCTTCATAAGAGAAGCCATTCAGTGAATCAGGCCGCTGCCGTAGTCGGATACCCTGCAAAATGAAGCACTTTGATCTCATTGACTAAAGGACAGATTAGTTCACGTTTGCCTTTCAGATGGGATGTTCTGAGCTTCTAATCAACGTTGTAATGTTGGAACTCAGTGCCACTGGGAAATCCACAGAAACAAAATGTAGACTAGGGATCCCTAAAGCCCACAACATTAATTTGCCACTAAATGGATTAGTGAACAAGGCAGGGTGGATATTACAATACAGTTAGCTGTGTCATTTGCAAAAATGACATTTAATAACATAATTATGGTAATAATCTCATATTGCTTACAGCTGCCTGTGGTTCAGCCATGCTCCATCAGTGCATGCACCACTTGTGTGTGTGGTGGTGTGGTTTGGTGTGTGGGGGTCATGTACTGTACATTTAGAGTGGGATTTTTTTGGTAATACCATATCATAGGAAATGGATAAATGTAGTACACAAAAACTGGAACCGATTTTGGCTTATGAGCACCAATTACACAACTGAAAAACATCTGCATCTTTTAAAAGTAGATATGTGATGAGTCTGATCCTTTTCAGTCCATCTGTGAAACAGAGACCAGCAGATTTGAATGGCCAAAGTTCAACTCTGTACTGAGACCTCCAAATAAACTAAGAAAATCCAGTGAATGCAGTTTCCTACACACACGGGCATGGTTGTTAGCCTAGCATGTCATGTCATTACAGCGTTTTGCTATTTGAACCCTTCCTCTATTATCTTAGTTTCTTTTGTTTGTAAATGATTTTGTGTACCTCAAAAAGGACATGTCCCTTTGATAAAAGTACTGTGGAGCTCTGTGTGGCTGAGGGCAGGACACAGGGTGGGAAGAGGGGGCAGAACAAGGCAAGGCCAGACCCATGAGACGGTATGTTGTGCCTCTTCAGTCATGACACGGAACCCACCCGCTGGCCGTTCCAAACAGCCTGTCCAGCTTCCTCGGAAACACCAGACGGGCCGCCACGGCCCATTCTCTTCCCAGAATACGCTATGGCACAGCGTTACCATGGCTGCCAGCGTTGGGAGTCAACCTCAGAAATGTCAGCTACAACAGTGGTGCCTGTGAGACAGATACTATGGTGTCTGTGTGTCCGTGTCTTTGGAGGCCACCGGAGCACAGCGGGAGCATGTAGGACACACACAGAGGGCCATTGGTGGATCGGTGACTGACTGTCTGACTGAGCCCCCCACAGCTCTTCCCCTTGACTGTTGCAGAATGTAGTCCCCGGGCTAGATTGTATTTTATTGCAAAATTATGTTCGTCCAGTTGAGTTCAGCAATCCTGTTGCAATATATTTTGCTACTAAATTATGCAGTGATAATAGCACCAAGAGCAGAATCCTTAGAGGGACAACTCAGGATTTGGGTATTTCGAATACGTTCCTAACGACAAACTCAACTATTACATTTGTATGTCCTACGTGTTTGAAGGAAGTTGAAGGTAGCATGTGGTTTTTAGCAATTGCTGGATGTCTTTGTTGTGTAATTATTCTATCACTCTTTGTTGTTCTTTCCAAACTAGTGCACAGTTTAGTGTCCTCTCTATAAATCTCCATGCACCAAATAGGAAAGAATAAGGAAGTGCTATAGAATCTAATTTTTAGGATAATCCATGGCCTAACATTAACAAATGTAGAAAATGTTTTCACTATTATAGATTTGTAAGACTAACATGATTAAATTAAAATGTAAATAATGACTGGCAGAAATGATAGCTAAAATACCGTCAGACTATTTAAAACCCACATGGATTCCCTTAATGGTACACAATTAACCGCTTCATCGTGTCTCCCTCAGCAGAGCTGGGAGAATATGACAGTGGTGATCTGACTCAAGAGAGAAACTGTTTAGATATCCTCCTCTGTAGACAGCCCTCTAAGCCCTTGTTTTGGATTCAGGCTCCAGCCTTTGTCTTTGCCTGGGTAAATCTTAAATCTGCCTAAAGCTCGAGGGGAGGGGAGGAGAGAGGGAAGAGGAGAGCTAAGCAGTGCTGCCTCTTCCTGTAATCACAGACAGAGAGCAGTCCCGGTGGGCTTGGTCTCTTCTGTGTTGACTGGAGAGGATCATCTTGTGGTTTTAAAGCAGGATTTTGCAGTAACAAGGCCCCCTGTTGCTGAAGAGATGCACTGCTATTAGTTCACTGTTTTCACTGGGGAAGCTGAACACTCTCCATACACCTTCTGCCCCCTGTGGTGGTGTTTTCAGGCAGTAGGGAACCTTGCGTCCACAACCCATTTAAGAGACATGGAATCTTCTGTTGGAGAAAAGATTTAAATACTAAAATGTGTCCCAGTGATGAGATGCAGACATAAGCTTACTGCAGGCTCTCCGATGATTTACAACTATATTTTTGGTGTGCGTAGCATACATTAAAGTTCATGTTCATACTGTAAATTGATTGAAAAGAAATGAAAATACAAAGTTGGCATAATCCATGAGACAGTAATTTAATTTGAGAACCACTTAGTAATGTTTCATATGCAGTAAAGTCTGTTTGCACGTCAGCATTTCTCTGTATTGTGTATGTTGGACTGGAGTTGAGACTAAGTGCCAGAAGATATCCACTCTGCAACAGTGTGCTGAACGTGGAGCCTTAACACCCGTGCTAAAAGCTCATGAAGGGAGTCAATGATTTCACACGTGGCTACTGGCAGAGTGACAGCTTTAGTGTCAGGGTAGTGAGACTTGCTGGCTGCCTCTCTCTCTCTGTGTCTATTTGTCTCTGTACCCCCCTCACGACAACACACTACTAACACACACACTGTTGACTGAACACACGCTCACAGACACACACAGTCCTCCAGCTGTTACTCTTAGTCTGTAGGTATAATCATCATAAGCTGGAAGAGTCTGTCCTTCTGTTGTAGCTGACCTGTAGCAATGGATAGGCCATGTCAACAAACACAGATGGCCTAGTGGGGACCTGCTGAAAAACCTTCTTTCAGGTTTTGATTTATTTATGTACTCATAGACATGGATCTAACACACACACACACACACACACACAGTAGTAAGTTTAATTCTAGTTAATTCTTGTCCAGGCAACTCTTTGCATGATCTCTGCAGGCTCCTATTGCAGTAGTCCATCCGGTTTGTTAATATTTCTCCTGCTCTTCTTGTTTTTCTCCCCCCAGATGCAAAAGAGAGGTCAGCCAAAATGTTCTCAGTGGATGGTGTCTTCAATTACACCTCTCTGCTCCTCAGTAAAGAAGATAACATGCTCTATGTTGGGGCACGAGAAGAGCTGTTTGCTCTCAACCTCTCGGATATCAGCAGCGTCAAGCTACAAAGGAATGTATGTAGGCTCACTATCTTGTTTTTATGAATAATGAAACACATTATGTTTTTCACACCTCCACATGTTTTTCTGGAGGTGGTACCATCTCTGCTCAGACCCCTTGACTAAATTCAATTTTTTTTGTTTTATAGACAGAACTTATTTAAAATTTCTTACCATCACTCAACACACTTTAACCAATAATGACAAAGAAAAACATGATTTCAGTCTTTATAGAAATGCCTTTGAGTCTTCTTGGGTTTGCCTCTACCAGCTTTGCACCCCAGGATTCCTTCAATTTCTCCCATTCTTCATTGCCTCTCAAGCTCTGTCAGACTGGATGGGGAGCAGCTGTGAACCGTAATCTTCAGGTCTCACCGCAGATGTTCAGTGGGATTCAAGTCCGGGCTTTGGCTGGGCAACTCAAAGACATCCACATACTTGTCCCAAAGCCACTCCAACATTGTCTTGGTTATGTGCTTTGGGTCTTGGTCGTGCTAAAGATGAATCTTCTCCCCAGTCTGAGGTCCGGTGTGGTCTATAGCTGGTTATTTTCAAGGTCCTCTCTGTAATTCTCTCCATTTATCCTACCCTCAATCCTGACCAGTCCCTTCTGCTGAGAAGCATCCCCATAGCATGATGCTCACCATCGGGAGGGTATTAGTAAGGTGATGAGTGTTACCTTGTTTTTGCCAGATGTAGGCAAAAACAAGACGATAGGCATTCAGTCCAAATAGTTCAATTCTCATCAGGCCAGAGAATATTTTTCCTCATACCCTCAGAGTCCTTCATGCGGCACCACAGTGAACAAGGCCCTTCTTGCCAGGTTACTTTGACCTGACAGCCAGCTCTGGGAAGTCTCACTGGTTCCAAACTTCTTCAATTTCACTATGATGGGAGTCCTCTGTGCTCCTGGGAACTTTCAGTGCTTTAGGTTTTTGTACAACTTTTCCCAGGACTATGCCTTCACAAATATCTGAGGCAATTTGGAGTGTCATGGCAAAGGGTCTGATTACTTGTACATGCGATTCTTCAGTTTTTTATTTTTGCTAAATTTGCACACATTTGTGAAAACATGTTTTCACTTCGTCAATATGGAGTGTTGTGTCCAAATTGATGGCAGAAAATATATACAGTATTTAATCGATTATGAATGAAGTCTAGAACAGAACAAAATGTGTGGAAAGTTAAGGGGTTTGAATACTTTCCAAAAGCACTGTACATCACCACAGCACTGTATTGTATGTGTGTGTGTGTGTTTGTGTGTGTGTGTGGTTGTGTATGCATCACCGCCATCCAGGGGTAAGGAGGTAATGACATACTGTATTGTGGACACAGCCCTATAAAGTTACTTACAGCTGTGTTAATTATGGCTCTATACTGACGCTTATTAAGACGCTACTTAAGGCTCAGTGCAGTTACGTAGAGCTCTAAACTGTGTTTCTTACATCTCCATAATGTTATCGCTCTATACTGTGACACTTATTCGAGCGCTACACTGTGATACTTAAGACTCGATGCTGTTACGTAGAGCTCTAAACAGTGTTCCTTACATCTCCATAATGTTACCGCTCTATACTGTGACACTTATTCGAGCTCTACACTGTGATACTTAAGACTCAATGCTGTTACGTAGAGCTCTAAACAGTGTTCCTTACATCTCCATAATGTTACCACTCTATACTGTGACACTTATTCGAGCTCTACACTGTGATACTTAAGACTCGATGCTGTTACGTAGAGCTCTAAATAGTGTTCCTTACATCTCCACAATGTTACTGCTTTATACTGTGTTACTTACAGCTTTATACTGTGCTACTTACAGCTGTCTGACATCTGTACGCTCCTCTTCTCTAGCTTACCTGGAGCACCCCTAAGAGGAAGAGAGATCAGTGCAGTTTCAAAGGCAAAGACCTACAGGTGAGTACACTGTGCTGTATGTGTAGAACTCTAGTGATAGTATTGACATGTCTATGCCAGTTTCCAGGTTGATTGTTTGCCATAGTCTGAAAGTGAATTCAGTCAGTAGCACTGGATGTTCCATTTAAGTGGTAGTTTTGAATTTGGTAATGATTGCTCATGGTTTTCCTTTACTTTTACATTGTAGACATATTGCTAAACATCCCCTCTAACCAACCGCTGTGATTGTAGTCAAACCCTGATACTGTGGGAAGTATATTATTAGAAGGCCATATTGTATATAAACCATTTTTGGTTTGATTTATTGGTTGGAGCTCAGACCGGGATCTTGATGAAGACCCTCTAATCAGCATTCTCTGTGAGATAGTCACTCAGACGTTTGTCACACTGCTGCCAAAGGTCCTCCCAGGCTATTTGAAAGCAATTAATTAAAGCCAAGTAATGTGGAAATATGCTTGGAGGGTCGCCCAATGAGCTTCTCCACTCAACCTGAGGAACTCTCCCTCCAGAATGTTGGAAGCTATGAATCAAATTAACAATCCTCTCTCTTCTCATGTCTTTAATGCAGACTGATTGCTTCAATTACATCAAGATATTACTGCGTGTGAACAGTACACATTTATATGTGTGTGGGACGTACGCCTTCAGTCCCATCTGTGCATACATAGTAAGTGTGTTTGATTTCTTACTCTGGCACTGTAAATAGCATGGAGCTCCAACATGCCTGTGCGCTGTAGAGAGATGTAATTAGCCATGTAATTCACTCTGTCAATCAAAGTACAGCTTTTCTTCAGTATGTGATTTTCCCCTCCTCAAAATCAGTGTGTTCCAATGAAACCCCTCACAGATGCTTAGTGAGCATGAGTGCCTCTGGGTTATATTAAGACGTTTCACAGCACACAGATTTGAGAGGAAGTGCATCTTTAAATGTGTTCCACCCATGGAGCTGACAAGGCTTTGAGTCATTGCAGACTGACATTGGCGGTCCCATTCAGAAATATTGACGGTCAAAAACATCTCAAATGTTAGTCCTGATGTAGTGCAGAGGGGCCGTGAGGAAAGAGGAAGTCTGTTGGCTGAACTTCAGATTGCGAACCAGTATATTCCTGAGCACCTCCTCCTGTCTTACCCCATCCACTATTTCAGCCCACACACAGAGAGACACGGTCATGTCCTCATCCTTTCCGTCAGCACAGGACTCGGAACCACATAATAACATTGATATCAGGCTGAAAATCTGTACGGCTGTAGGTCCCAGATTGTTTTATTTTTTACTAACCATATTTTCACCAAACCAAAGTTTCAAAACAACCTTAATTTGAACAACCCCAATGGGACAGCGTGTGAACAACCAGTTGGCCCCGGACCACAGCGCTGTAGTAGGGAACACAATGAAGGGTCAGTATAATGAGCACCCTATTGTAGGTCTTATTAAGGCTTGCTCTCTCCCAATCTCTCTGCCTCCACCCCCCCCACCCCCCCCCACCCCGTTGTTTACAGAACACAGCCGACTTTACCCTGGCGAGGACGCAGACAGGGGAGGTTGTGACAGAAGACGGACGCAGTCGTTGCCCGTTCAACCCTGAGTACAAGTCCACCGCCATTATCTGTGGTACGTTCACTATGGGTCACTTACTGTCCAGAAAATGTTCTGGCCGTCCATAAAACTAAACATAACGTAACGCTGACAAACAGGATGGTGACCTACTGAGTTTGGTGCCAGACTATATTGCTGTTCACAATATCTTCAATCTAAGCTTACTGGAAAGTATCTGACCCCAGACCTGCCCCCATAATTCTGGATGACTAAATACAATACTATTTCACAGAAAACAAATGACCAGTTCTTAGGGAATGGCACTTAACCTACTTGGCGCTGACATAGAGTTAATGATTGACCTAAAGGCATAACAATACAAAAATGATTGAAGCTATACTGTTAGACTTCAGTGCAGCTTTTGATTTTATTGATCAAAACCTTCTGCAGATGCTTAAGTCCTACGGCGTTACACTCTGCCATTTCATGGATATCTTTCAAATAAGAATGACAAGAAATACCTGCAAAGCCAATTGTCCAAATAGTTTTTGCCCTAAAATTGAGGAACTATTTGCAACGTGTACTGTCATTTTAAAATGGTTCATCCAATATGGCTGAAAATACCTTGAAATTGAAGCTGATAGTATGAAATGTACTGTATCACTGACCAGTGTTTCTGTGTGTTTCACAATGTTAACAAGCTGTTAGGTGAGAACATTCTAGATTCTAGGGGTTGTTATGATCTCTCTTGGTTTAGATATTTTTGTCTTCATTAAATATTAGTCTTTTAGATGACGCCCTTATCCAGAAGGACGTACAGTAGTGATTGCATACGTTTCCAATCTGTATGCAAACACTACTTCATCTTATCCTTCCTTACTTTATAGATGGAGAGCTGTATGCTGGTACAACCAGTAATTTCCAAGGAAATGAACCCATCATTTACAAGAGCCTTGGCCAAGGTGCTGCCTTAAAAACAGAAAACTCCTTGAATTGGCTGCAAGGTAAGTTCAGATCTTCAGGCAGCATTTCTGGTATCTGCTTCAGGTCATGTTCTACTGTTTCTATTTTTACAAGTAGAAACTATAGACATTCCTGCATAAACAGTTTTCCCCTAAACATATACATTGTTAAATGCTAAAAATCCTCCAAATAGTGTACTATTCTGCCATGGTTTAAACCCTCTTTATTTCTGTATAGCTGGCTGCACTTGTCAACTTTTTCCCTGCCATAAGGCAAGGTCTATATCAATACCACATACTGCAACAATAGCCCTAATTCATCCAGGTGTCCAGCAGAGGTTGGTCGTGTATGTTTTGGTTCCTCAAAGCTGTGTTCATCGACAATGTTCAAAACATAACACATTTGTTTGTAATTCTTACACCATATCATAAATTATCAATTCTACAGTTTTTTTTTTTGCTCTATGTTGCCTCATGGACAGTTGCTGGTCGAAGCACATTTCCTGTGTCACAGAGCCAGAGGAGCGTGTATAAATCCTGCTGTAGAGTTCCTTTTGGCCAGCAGATCAAAATAACAACGGAAATTAACTAGTGCCATGAATCAAGACTCAGTAAAAACAGTTGATCAGAAGAACAAATTGAGGTTTGTTCTGAGTCTGGAAACAATTCGACATTGAGCTCAGTGCACTTGTCTGTTTAGATGCAAATATTTTAATGGATGTGTGTAGGTAACCAATTTAAAAAAATAATATGATAGACAATCAGATGAAAACATCCTGAATGTTTTGTCCATGCTAAAATGTTGTTGACTTTTAGGGTTAAATGACAAACCTTAACTATAGGCCCATAAGAAAGGAAATCTTGCATGAACCCAATCGAGACAAGCCTCGGCCAGTGTTATTCACACTTTGCATAGCTCTCAAGAATTGTAGGCATTTCAATGGTATGTTGTGAAATCAACACTGACAAGAATTCTTGTTGCAATATCAGTGAATCACCAGAATCCTTTTTCAGGATATATTTCTGTCTTGGATGTCATGATTCCAGGTTGAAATTTCACCCTGTTCTTAATTTTTTGTTACTTCAGACCCAACTTTTGTGGGCTCTGCCTACATCCAGGAAAGCCTGCCCAAAGGCAACCCAGTGGGAGATGACGATAAGATTTACTTCTTCTTCAGCGAAGCGGGAAAGGAGTTTGATTTCTTTGACAACACCATTGTGTCCCGCATCGCTCGCGTGTGTAAGGTAAGTGACGCTTCAGTGGCGATGGCCTATCTAAAGAACATCTTTCCCTTTGAGCGAACCCCCTTGCCCACTCACTTTATTAGAATCAGAGAGGGAGAAGGTTGTGTGAGTTTAAGTGTGTGTGAGGTAAGTTGAGGGATTTAAGGCTGGGAGTGGTTGGGTGCGCAGGCTTATCTGGAAGGCATACAGGGGCTCGTGTTGTAGAAAAACAGTCCTTGTTCAGATCATCCTCTCCACGTCTCTATATTCAGTAATCAACTCAACTAATGTCACATTTCAGCAAATATTAGCTTTCAGTCATGATTCACAGCAGAGCTAAAATGGCTTTTCTACACTAACTAGGAGACATGGGTGTTTGCATACTAAAATGTATTCTGTAGAACTTGGACCCCTTTATTTCAGTTTTCAGTATTTGAATCTGAAAGAAATGCTTCACAATCATTATGTCACTGGTCCATTATTGACTGACACCTCTAACCTTATCCGTGCAATTATCTAAACATGAGAATGTTCTTGACCTTGTATATCACAGTGGTTGTATGGCCAATCCAAGGAAAGTGTGAACATATCAGTTTCAAGCTCAAAAACCCCTTGTCCAAGGCCTTGCATTTCTGCCAATCAATTTCCATGAACAACTTGCTGCTGATATGTGTTTTTTTTTCATATTAGATGTCTTAGCATTTTTATTTTGATAGGAGATCAACAGTACCATTGGGCCTCTGACATAATTATGGACATGGAGTTGTGTTTTTGAGTCCAAGGCTCCAGTGGACAGCACCTCGCCCTTCCTTACATAGCAAACAAACATAATTAATCCGCCAAGGCCCATTATCAAAGTTAATTAAAAAAAATTAACCATGATGAAAATGAGCTCTGCTTTTGGGCAGCCTCACAAGTCATTTTCAATTGGGTCTGTGTCTTTCTAATTTAATTTCCTCCTCAGCCACACACATGCTAAACCCCTTCAAGCCTTCTACACTTATAGGCATGTTTTCCATTTTAAGAGGCCGTATACGTTACAGTTCCAATGGAGGATTATTTTTCTTTTTGTTTGTATTTTTCAAACGGGTTTCAAACAGCTACTGTAATATAAAGTTGACTGCCCATCCATCCCCAACTTCGCCAGCTGCAAAAAAAGAATGATTATATACAGTGGCTGTCTGCAGGTGTGTCTTGACGCTGAATGGCAGTTAAATGGATACTAGTGTGTTTGCCACTGTCAGAATGAGGCTAAAGGACACACCCTTCTTTTTTCTCTGAAATAAAACACAGGATGATGGTGAAGAAGCAAGCTTTCAATCACTGGTTAGGTTTGAACTCAGAGTACAGAGCATCTTGCCCACAGCACCTGCTCCTTCCTACCTCACACCATCCAGATCACTTTAGTGTCTGTTACGGAGGTGCCCTTAAAAAGCTTATGGTTTGGGTGGTTCAATGTGTTGGTAAAATGGTTAATTATGTGAAAAGGCGGTTGTACACGTTTGACAAACTAATAACAATTAAACAACACTGTGGTCGTATAAGTATTCGCCCTCTACAGGCAAACAAAAATTATTGACTTAAGAAGTCCCATGGCATGTTACATGGAATCTTTCTGTGTGAAATAATAGTGATTCACATTCTTTTTTAAATCCTCTGTCCCTCTCACCTACAACTGCAAGGTCCTTCAGACAAGTATTGAATTTCCAACTCAACTACAAAGACTAGGGAGCTTTTTGAAAATGTGTTTTAGTCTTCTTAACACCAGACACCAAGAGAAGAGTGAACCTGTGTTGCAGAACAATAACCTGCAACACAAGGACACACCTACAATGAATTTTGACCATGTAGGCATCACTTATTACCGCTCTAATTCTGTTGGTAACCAGTTTTTAATAGCAATAACATGTCACGGGGGTTTGTGGTATATGGTCAATATTTATTATAATAGATACAGTAGACACAACATCCCTTTGACCTTATTGGTTATATTACTTTTGTTAGGGTGAATTCCTCACTGTACCATTGGGCATATACTTCCTTTCCTACACAGCACCAACAACGCCTCCTCACTAGCATCAGTCAATAGTTATAAACCTCCTTTCTGTCTTACTGCAAGTCTCTCTGTTAGGCAGAGTCACTTCCCTGTCGTTCTGCTCAGGTGTTTACAGTAGACCTTCCCCCCTGGACAGACCAGCTAATGAAAATATACAGCTGTGCAGAAGACAGAAAAGACAACAAGCTTTGGTGTTACTAAAACCCTGACTTCCTGAAAGGAAGACAGTATGTAATTAGTTAATGAATTGAGTACTTTCTATCCAATAACGAGGAGGAGAGAGTTTAGATACAAACTCTCTCTGGTATTAAATAATAACTAGGTAGACCCAGGAGGAGCAGAGCAGGAAATATATGTTCCTCATTATCTGTCTGGGTTAGTACACCAAGTAATTGCTTCAGAAAGTTACATTAGTCACGTGTCATTTCCCTTTCCTATTCAGCGATGTCATTTTCCCTGATTAATGTTGGGCTGAGAGGGACTCATATGAAGGCACACGTTACAAGGCTCTGGGTTATGAAGACCAATCTTGTTTTTGTTTTTCCTTACTCGTCTGGAACGCGGTTCTGTGAAAATGATGTACCGTTCCTCCTTCAGCCGTTTGATTCTCTTCAGATCTACAAGTCCCATACAAGAATTGGAATAATTGCCGCACTCTGAGCCGCAGACTCAAGTTAATGCTAAACAGACAATTATAACCCTTTTTTCAATGTTATGTCCGCAACCAATCCATGAAGTTAGCCTATCTGTTACACGTTGAAGAAACAGCATTCATACTGAAGCTGTTAGGCTCACAGCTCATTACCTTCATGCGGAGGTTGTAGAGGATCTAAGCAAATTAGATTTAGATAGACTTCTTAAAAGAAAGGTTTGGTTGCTCTGTTTGCGTGTCCAGCCCACCATGCCTGGTGCTCCCTCAGATGCACGCAGCCCACAGGCACAGGTTCACATTGGTAGTGTCAGTTGAGACGCATTGTGCATGAACAGTGGCCTTTTTCTCGTTCTCATCGAAAAGCATTTGGCCTCTCTAGTTCCCCCAGTGTTCTTACCCCATCCAGTTGGGTTGTCTTATATTGTTTTCTTGACCTAGAACTCCATTGCCCCGGG
>JACXGI010000388.1:17940-43899 GCA_016801175.1 Esox masquinongy
ATATATATATATGATATATATATACATATGATATATATATGATATATAGGAAATATGAACAGGTAAACAAGCAAAAATAAATCAAAATATTTATGCACGTTAACTGACATGCCATCATTCAGAACAATATTTAGATCAATACTATTATGTATTCTTCCCAATTCCAGAACATTTTCTAAGTTCAAACCTAGATATACTATTTGTGCCCTCTACTGGACACTGGGCTGCTGTTATAACATGATGTTGTTTTCATTGTATTACAGGGCGACAAAGGTGGAGAGAGGGTGCTACAGAAGAAATGGACCACCTTCCTGAAAGCCCAGCTCCTGTGTTCGCTTCCTGATGATGGCTTCCCCTTCAACATCATCCAGGATATGTTTGTGTTGACGCCCAGCCCAGAAGACTGGAGGAGCACTGTGTTCTATGGGGTCTTCACCTCCCAGTGGTGAGAAAACACTCGGTCACATCATTGATCAAATACTGTTAACATTAGATCAGCTCTACTGTCGGTGTAAAGAAAGAGAGGGGGAAGAGGACGACGCTATAGCCTAGAAGACAGTGTAGCCTAACTCCTGTAATGTGGCGTTATCCCAGGTATAAAGGGGCCTCCGGCAGCTCAGCGGTGTGTGCCTTCACCATGGACCAGGTGAACAGGGCCTTCAATGGCCGTTACCGGGAGGTCAACCGGGAGAACCAACAGTGGTACGCCTACAACCACCCGATCCCTGATCCGCGGCCGGGAGCGGTGAGTTATCACTGCCCTCTGCTGGGCAACTGACACAGTAATCTCGGTTACGTGCCAAGTCAAACATGTGTACACAGGCCTCATTCCAGCCTGCCGCTCAGTCACATCCCCAATCTGAACTAAACATCGGTGCCTGAGCAGCTATATGTCTCTCCTCTGTCACTGGCAGTCCTTCTCCCTGAAGGCCTGATGTTATCAGAGCTGCTGCTGCTGCCTTCATTTCCTGGCAGCCTTATCACAGCTGAAATCAACTGAAAGATACAAACACAGATTGATGGGGGCTAGGCAGCAGGGAGTAGCATGGTTGTCTAGTGTGTCGTGTTGCCCAGTGTGAGACTTCCTGTGTTCTCTCCGCAGTGCATCACTAATTCGGCTCGGGACCAAGGCATCCCCTCCTCTCTGCACATGCCTGACAAGGTACTGAACTTTGTCAAGGACCACTTCCTGATGGACACCGTGATCCGCAGCCAGCCCCTCCTGCTGAAACGCAGCGTCCGCTATACGCAGATAGCTGTCCACAGGGTCCAGGCCATCCACAAACACTACAACGTCCTCTTTATTGGAACAGGTACCGTGAAAATATTCTGCTGGGTAGACTCTTCCCTATATTGTATGAGGGGTCGATAGCAGTCATTAATTAACCACTCAACTCTTATCTAATTCTCTGGCAGATGACGGGAGGCTTCACAAAGCCATCAACATCAACAACAAAATGCACATCATTGAGGAGATGGTACTTTTCACTGACCCGCAGCCTGTCCAACACATTGAGCTGGACTCTGAGAAGGTACAGTATGGTACAGAGTTCTGGAGCGTGTCCCTTTAGTGGGGTTAATAATGAGCTCACTAAATGTCAGCACTGGCAGCTTAGGGGACCCCTGAGACGTGAGTAGAGCCAGAGCCTAAAGGCTCACAGTCATTGAGATAATTGCTTGCAACTTCCTCTCCGGGGAACTGAAAATAGATGGGTTATAAACATTGTGACACATTGTGAATCATGTCCTGTGGGACTCTGTGTTAGGACTGGGCTGTGACTATGTGTTAGGTCTATGTGTTAGGACTCTGTGTTAGGACTATGGGCTGTGATTCTGTGTTAGGACTGTGGGCTGTGACTCTGTGTTAGGACTCTGTGTTAGGACTCTGGGCTGTGACTCTGTGTTAGGACTATGTGTTAGAACTCTGTTAGGACTATGGGCTGTGACTCTGTGTTAGGACTATGGGCTGTGACTCTGTGTTAGGACTATGTGTTAGGACTCTGGGTTGTGACTCTGTGTTAGGACTCTGGGCTGTGACTCTGTCACAGTGAATACATGGTCCAGGTCTCTACATTTCTGAATGTCTGTCTGGTTGTATCTCATCTACAGGGCCTGCTGTTTGTATCCTCTTACTCTGGCCTGGTAGAGGTCGCTGTGGCTAACTGCTCCAACTACCAGAGCTGTGGAGAGTGTATCCTGTCCAGGGACCCTTACTGTGCCTGGGCAGGGAAGCAGTGCCTGGATGTCAGACTGGATTCACCAGAAATGTATGTTTCCCCCGGACCACCAGCAACCATTCTTTATATATCCATGAGTCATGCAGAAAAAGGGGGTTGGGGCATGACCAAACGCTTTAACTTTCATAATGACTCATTTAACTTTCCAGAATATTAGGACAAATCTACGGAGCCCTGGAGGTGACATTGAATGATTTTTTTAAATATAAAACGTGCTCTTGTTTTATAAAACGTGCTCTCGTTTTTCTGAAAACGTGCTCTCGTTTTATAAAATGTGCCCTCGTTTTTTAAAACGTGCTCTTGTTTTTCTGAAAACGTGCTCTCGTTTTATAAAATGTGCCCTCGTTTTTTAAAACGTGCTCATTTTTCTGAAAACAGGCTCTCGTTTTATAAAATGTGCCCTCGTTTTTCTGAAAACGTGCTCTCGTTTTTTAAAATGTGCCCTCGTTTTATAAAACATGCTCTCATTTTTTAAAAAGTGCTCTTGTTTTTCTGAAAGAACGAGAGCACGTTTTATACAACGAGAGCACGTTTTATACAACGAGAGCACATTTTATAAAATGAGAGCACATTTTATAAAACAAGAGCATGCTTTAAAAAACGAGAGCCTGTTTTATAAAAAAAAATCATTCAATGTCACCTCCAGGGCTCCGTACAAATCAACACAAAAAAGTGACAATTCAGGAGAATGTGTTATCTTACATGTACATGTGTATGTATATTAATTTGCTTTCCGCCTTGTGGAAGTTAGCTGAATTACAACAATAGCAGTTTGCATTCAAATCAACTCTTTGTTTAACTCACTCACAATACTCAGTTTCACTTTTGTTTGACCAGCATTTGTACCAAAACCATTTGTAGTTTTTATTTCATTCTGTTAAAATGTGATTTAGATGGCCGGTGATCCTTATGTTATTTAGTCCTTGTTTTCTTGCTTTTGAGAGAAAACAAAATTGAGGGAACTGATTTTTAGCAATCAGGAAATCACAACTACAGTGGCAGATGTGCCTATCCCCATCAAGGGCAACATTGTATAGGGAGGACATGTTTTCTCATATTTTTTGTTGAGGCCCCTGGTGGGAATCAAACGCACAACCTTGGCATTGTAGGTTCAGTGCTCCGCCAGCTGAGCTGCCCAGGCCTTCTTACATGTTATATTGGTAGACCCTGTAGTCTGTTGACTGGGTGTGTGGTTCTGAGACAGCGTGTCTCATTCAGCCTTGTGTCTGTGTCTTAGCCACTGGCAGCAGGACGTGGACGAGGCAGACACATCCGGTATCTGCAACAAGACACAACCCATCCTTCGGTTCGCTATATCCCCACCAACATGTGAGTTCTGGACCCCGCTGTCAACTCTAGGATGACAACAGCTCAATACTGTAACCACACCAATGGCATGCTGAATCAATATTTACAATACTAGAATGAAAATTAACCTTCTTATGGTGGGATGAAAGGTCAGCTAATTTGGTCGGAGAGTTGGTTATCTTCTCATAGCACCATGGTTTCCAAGTGCTATGAGAAGATATTTTGTGAAATGATTCATTTGAAAAACGTATCTGGACTGTATGTTTGTTAGCTAGATAGTCAGACAGTATTGGAGGAATTATTCTTTTTTTATGATCTGCCAACATGCCAAAAACATTAAGTGCAGTTTATCCACAGCCATACACTGGTTGAAATCAGTTAATAATAGGATTTAGATAAGTTGCATTATGCAACTAGAGTCAAAGACAACAATTAATTTTGAGAAAAGTCTATCTTGTACTATAGATGCTCTACAGGCTATCTACAGACTAGCAGTAACATTTCAACTATCCAGTACTACTTATACTATGTACCTATAGTCTGCTTAGTCTGTTTATACCCATATTTATATTCTAGAAGATGTTTAAATCTAAAACATTTGATAATTAATCCCTTTTTTAGGCTGTTCCTTACTATCATTATCTGTACCCTGCTAATGTGTTTGGTTAATTCTCATGAGTCCTACTCACCTACCAGTGTGACCGTGCTGTACTGATGCAGTACATTTTAATAACTTGTCGGGGACTTCACAAAAGCATAACATTGTTGTTTTTTTTATTTTGTTGTCCACAGCGTTACCTTCTTGCCAGTTGATAATGATACCGGCCCATACGTTCAAAGTGCTACCCTGTAAGCTGCGCTCCAACCTGGCGGAAAGGAGGTGGGAGTACAGTGAGGGTGCAAGTGACTTTCTTTACCCAAGCCCAGATGGAGGACTGGTGGTGGTGGCCCAGGCTGATAGGCAGGAGACATATGAGTGCTGGTCAGTAGAGGAGGGCTTCAGGCAACTGCTGGCCAACTACTGTGTGAAGGGGGAAGCCAGGCAGGAGAGCACCACCCTAAATGGCCGCTCACGTACCCCTCTGGTTCCAAAAGAAGAGACGATTATCCTCCCGGGAGAGACGCGGTCGCCACAGATCAACACCAAGACCTACTGGAACGAGCTCATTGTGGTGTGTGCATTGCTGGGATTCTCCCTGGTGGTCTTCTCCTTGTTTGTGGTCTACAGGAACCGTGAGCGCATGAAGTCCATGCTGAAGGAGGGGGAGTGTCCCAACATTCAGCAGAAAAAGCCCAGAATAGTGGGGAAGCCGACAGAAAACCTGCCTCTGAATGGCAACAGTGCAGTTCCAGCGTCTGTGTTGGACCACAAGGGTTATCAGGCCCTCAATGACAACTACATCTGCAGCACGTCCCCACATGAATGTTCATCGCCGGACAACAGCAAGACCTCCTCAGAGTCAGAGAAGAGGCCTCTGAACTTAAGGGAGAGCACAGTAGAGATTTCCCCCACATGCCCGCGGCCCCGGGTGAGACTGGGCTCAGAGATTAAAGACTCCATTGTGTGAGGACAACTTTAGATGAATTGAAGCACAAGATGAAACTGCGAAAGAAAGACTAAAAGGAGGGTACACTGGGAATTCAGCCTCTTCAAAGGGGGGGGACGACGTCTCGTTACGTTGATGTTGCACTTTTATCTTTTTCATTTAGTTTCTGTAGTCGATTCTCATTTCCTTGTTATACAAACTGCCATCAGACTATTACAACTGCGCGGTGATGCTCGCAGTGGGCATTGGGCACGTTGTGGATGTTGTCCTTAAAACAGTCGTCGTGGTTTTGTCACATTTCTGGCACTTAATCCGTCCAAATGATGTTGTCATTACTTTGAAAAGCAGAGTGTTGCTGTCGGTTCACAACTGACCAACTACTCTCACATCTACATCAACAGTTAGCATGGGCTTATCCCTTCACTGATCCCTTCACTGACACAATAGATACTTGATAACAACCTCTACCACAGATCACAGAATAGTAGAGTAGGCCGTTTGCTGAGGACTTTTTATACTAGTGTTCAAATACAGTTTAATACTGTGGCTAGTCTTCATCTTCACATAACCGGGCAGACGTTAGAATGAAACCTACAGGCGAAAAGACGCGGTGGCCATCCCAGAGAGACAAGGAGAGGAACCTATGAGGAAGGAGTGAAAGAGGGAGGTACCACCTGGAATGAGCTGAGGGGGAAAGACCACGCTAGAGAATAGCATACTGTGCATTTAAGAACAGAAAGGTATTGTCTTCTAGACCCTCTGCTCTGCATTATGAGGACATTACAGGATTAAGTATGGACTCAATGATTCATGTCTTGTGAAGGATGATAGAGAGTGGGCAAATCAAATGGAGAGTTGCACAGATAAGGTTTGTACACCTCAAGGTATTGGAAGATACTGTATGGTGCCTAAGTTATGTGTACGATTGAGATTCACAGGGTTGAATTGTACCCCTGAAATTACAAAAGACCCTAGACCAGGTATTACCATAGTGTTCATTATGGAGCAGACAGACTATGCAATGCACATAATGTGATGTGGGCAGAAATGTCACACCAAAAGAGAATCTCACCTTGAGACTGTGCAAGCACAAAGGTGTCAACACAATCTGGATTACTGAGAATCAGAGGCATTATACTCCAGTAGAATTACGTATGCAAGTGATCGTGAGCCATTTCTGTGTCTAAGGCTAGGGAACAGAAAGAGACTATGCCTGGAGTCGTTTTAGCTTTGCTGGGGTCCTAGTGATATGTAAGATTGTGTCAGTCGGGTACTGATTCCTTCGGTCCAAATGTGTATCACTTCTGGCATCAAGTTGGGCAGTGAACCTGTTGAATCAGTTGCTTTAAAGGCCCTGCCCTGGCCCTGTCATTCAGAGGCCAGTGAGCAGCGGTTACTAAAACAGCTGGAGTGTCTCAACAGTGTCAGCCTGCAGAACTCTTGGTTACGTTGATTGGGACACAGAAGATACTGCGTTGTTGTTGTGTATTTTTATTGATCCCCAGGCCTGGTGGGTGGGGGGAGTGGGGGCAGTTTAACTTCCTTGATTTATGTAAACAAAGTCATTATTTTGTGCCAAAAAACATTTCTTAGAAGGTTTCTTTCCTAAGTAACACAACCGTAATGGCAATTAAATGTACTATGTTTATTGGGGCTGACTGATTCACCATCAAGGAATAAATGCTTAAGTCATTCACAATGTAACCATTCAGTGCATATGAATTCTGCCATATGCACCACCATTACCTCTGGTTTAATGACACTAACGACTGTAAACTGGGTTTTACTAACATGGAGCCAAGGCAAACACAGCTATTGTGAACTAGTCAAAGTGTGTTTTGGAACTTTCTTTTTTTACTTTTTGATTATCCAAAAGCAAGGGCTTTCATTTAGGCATTGCAATATCTAATAATAGGTTTACATTTAAACTGTCCATGAGTAAAATAAATAATAATTCTTAATTTGCAATTCCATATTCCAAAGATTTATTTCAGTGCAAAATGTGGTAAATATGGACTATACAACATTACATTATGGAATGTAGTGATACAGGTTTTCCAAAACAATAACTTACTAAAACAATGTTGTATGTTATTTAACTTTATTCGACATATTACTTTTTTTTACAAGGGACTTACAATTTCTCAATGTTTTGACAAAGTAACTGTGCAAAATTCATAGTGTTAAAGGACTGCCACATCGGTGTATATAATGTACATTTGTATTGTATTTGAGAGGACTGGTGAAAGTAAAATTATTGTGGTCAAAGAACCAGCAAACACCTTCACTAACCATGCGTTGTTTTTGCACAGAATGTTGGAAAGCTTTAGTTCGAAGCACAAATGGGGATTTTGTTAAGAATGGTGTATTATGTTTTCTACTAATTTTTCATGCCTTCAAGCTAAATTCAAGAATCATGAGTGGTGCCTCTTGGAATACTAGTTGTTCGCTCCTGACCTTGTGACATTACTCAATCACATAGAAAACCAGCTGGCAGCATCATCTGTATGAACAGTATACCATTCACTGTCCTATACTGGGCATGTCCAACAATACTATTACAACACTGAGGAAATGCCTTTAGATTATGACCAGTATCAGTGCAAATAACATTGTGTCTGTTTTGTGTGACACTTATTTGAACCACTGTATTTTCAATTATATATTCTCAGCCTGTATAGAAATATCATACTGGCATTGTCTAATACTAATAATTGTCTCAAACTTGTAAGCTCCATCCGGGTTTCAAAGACTTTAGTTGCAAGAGTCATGGAAGGGTTGGAAGTTGTAACAGTCTTGAAAACCAAACATTTTTTATTTTGTGACAAACATTGCAAGTAAAGAAATGGCAGCTGATCTGTTGAGTTTAATGGTCTAAACTCAAAACAATTAGACATTACCCGAATTCGGGACCTGTGAGAGTATCTATCATAATAGGCTTGTTCAGAAAGACAGACTACAAGGCTCTTTTGTTTTTCCGCTGCTCCAATTTAATTATACTTACATAAGGTTTTTGAAACTGCAGTTATAAGCTCCAACTTGCAGTAAAATGGTACCTCTGTTGATCAACTACTTCAGTCAAGCTTTTGATTTGTGACCGCCTATCAAGTTTTTATGTAAAAGTGTTTTTTTTAAATCGAGCTGCCAATGTAAAAACCTGTTAACTGTATGTTTTGTATTATAAATCACTACTATTTCAGTTGTTTTTATTGTTCTGTACATAAAAGCACTTTATTTTATTTTTCAAATAAAGATAATTGGATTCAATTTGTTCATGAATTTGATAGATTATAAATAATTATGCCATGACATGGAGATAAACCTCATTGTAAAAAATGATCTATAGGACATATGGCTTATTACATTGATCTTGATTATAATGCTGTGGCAGGCCCATAGAATATAGAACATTGTAATTTTGGATCATAAGGAGTTCCCTGCTAAAGGGATCAAGAAATTAGACATGCTCAGTTCTGATCTTACACTACCAATTTGAGGTCACAATCAATAGCTTTTCTTTGTTTTCAAATTTGTGATGCCCAAATAATTGTTACAACCCTATGTTACTGCAGCAACTCCCAATGTGATTGGGAGATTCAAACATCGGGACATCGAGACCTCTGAGACACATCCACCAACACGTTCTGTTTCTTCCCACATTGCTCACTCAAGTTATCTGGTACCAAAACCTTAGAGAACATTCCTTTAGGCAACAACTACAATGCGATTGTAGGCACGGTCTTGCCTGAACAAGTAGCCAGAGGCCAATATGGACTTCCCATCGAAGCCTCCCAGGCATGACCAGCAGTGGCACAACTTGGTATTGAACCAGGGCTGTAGTGGCCCCTGAATACTACAATGTTGTTCATTAGACTTCTGCGCGACTTGGGAGTCCATCGACAGTTTCCTAAGATGTTATTGTACTATAAAAAGGTAGGAAGGTATGCAATTATGTTCTTGTACAGCATCTCATTGTCAAAGTATACGAGACATTTTATCTCTTCTGTTTTTTGACCTAGTGAAAGGTGAACAGTCACTGTGTCCTCTGTCAACACATCAGTCACGTTAAGGTGGAGCACTGTTTGCCGATGAATTCCACCAGGCTCCCGTTACATTTTTTTATGAGTCTAATTCTTGCACTATCACCTTGAACAAATAAGTCCAGTCAAGTGCTATATTTTTCATAGTGTTTATGTCACTGTAGTGAAGGGCAGTATACTTGTTGGTATGGCTCAAGATACGACATGGTAGGGTGGAGTGAATGAAAGAGTGTGCAGTGCACACAGCACAACAATGGCAGGCAGACCAGTAATCTTGATTAAGAGTGGAGTCCACACCTGAAAGGACAATACAAGCGTTGGTGTCATAGGCAGGGATGGGCTGAAATACAAAATTACGAAATACCCGTAAAGACAAATGCATCCATATGAATGGCAAAATACATGTGCTAATTATTATACTTATTCAAAATAGGTAAGTAGCCCCCTAATAACATTATTTCCTGTTATCCCCTGTTTGGAGCAGTGGTTAGCACACTTGACGTTGAATGCTTACATCACGGGTTTGAGACATGGCCTACTAAACGTCACTGTACATTGTATAAATTAAATGCATTCGGAGAAATATTTTCCACATGTATTAAACAATATGTTTAGTATGTATTTTTTAACATTTTTTGATACATTTTACATGCATTTGGTAATATATTCGTAAATGTATTCTAAATGTATTGATTACATTTCCTTAAATACATTAACTGGCCAATTTTTGTTCTTTTTAAATGATTCCCAAATTTTTTTTTAAAAATGTATTCAAAATTTTCCGTATGGGTAGCGTTTTTCATGTTTGCTTGTACGTTTTGGTTATTTTGAAACTTCTCACTCCATATTGCTACGCATTTTCTGGTACCAATGACGCTGAAAATGGAGACATAATTCTAAACTACTATAAAAAACGTAAGCTAAGGAAATATATATCTTTTAAAACAATTAGGCCTATGAAATAACTTTCTCTGGAAATTGGTACAATCCGTGTCACGTCATATCTATGGATGTAAAAAAGATAGGCCTATTCATACATCACATACACCACTTCATAAATTGACAAGAAATAGGCCAGTCCAGCTGGTTGTCAATCAGTCTGCCCGTAACAGACTTAACGACACCCTCCCCTTATGGGCGTTGTATTATCTGTCCCGGTCGCACTAGGAGGCGTGTTTTGCACTGAGTGAATGTTGATTGCATTCCGGACAAGGCGCGATCCGGGTACGGCGTTGAAAACCCACACACTGGCGAAATCGGCTGTAAACAAAAATAATTAGCACGTGGAGTCAAACAGATTGCTTTTAATTATAGCGCGGGTCTGACTTTCCAATTAAAACGTATTTTAAAATGTAAGCACATTTCACTGAAAATAGATGTATGTTTCTGAATGTAGCCCATCACCTAACGACGCACCGCTCTGTTTTTGTTCAATGAGGCAGTTTCGCCTTGCCAAATCGGGTTGACGTTCATTGCATTTGAGTGACAGAGATAACGTTTGATTCGGGAAGGGAGCTCCATCTCACTTTCGTCCGATGACGTGGCGAGCAATAGAGCCCATTGTTCCTCTGGCCAGCGTAATAGAACTTCCTAAATTTGCATGCGAAAATGATTACCGCCTTCTTCGCTTTCCCAGTCACTTCTGGGGCCACCTGAGCAGTCGATGTCCGTTAGCAAATTCTGAGTAGCCTACTGCTGCAGGATAAGATAAAATAGCCTATGTGTCGGGATCAAATGGTGTTAATAAGCTAATGGCACCTGTTGCCCACCTATCGATTTTATTTTACACACGGTGTTATTTCCCGAGGACTTAATTTAGCCACATTTGTCTTAAATCAAAACACAAAGCTATGGAAAAACCCAATCTCCAGAGACTGTTTTCAATCTGTGACATTAATAAATCTGGTATGATTGAGTACGACGACTTCACAGTTGTTTGTCGAGAGCTCAATGTGCCTGAGGAAGAAATCAAAATGTTATTCAATAAATTCGGAGCCAGTGAAGATGGACGTATCGATTACAGCAACTTTTCCTCAAGGTTTCAAGAGGTTTCAGAAACATTGGACTTAGCCTCTTTTGGAGCGACTCCTCAAAATGTATGGAGTCAATGGGACGAGTTTCAGAGCAGATTGGACGATACAACAGGTCTTCTGTCAGAAAAGTGAGTCTGGTTGTGATCATAAATAGGCTATTGACAGAAATCCTATACTATTAAAATCGATTACGTTGGTGTATATTGTAAATGTTCAATCAATTTCTCGGATTTTTACTTGAGCGAAAAAAACGGTTTTTCATGTTCTCTCGACTTTCTTTCAGACTTCGCGATCAGTTGGCTGCGCTCTGTCAAGCCATTTACTCCACTTTAGAACCTACCGGTATGTTGCAACTATTTGAGGAACTTGTTGAAGTTCTTGTCTGTGAGAACAAGGACCACAGACTTGAAAGTGAGCAGCTTGAAACCACTCTGAGAAGGTAAGGGTGTTTTTAAGACAGCTTTGATAGGTTCAGATATTAAGGGGTGTGGGGAGGCATTCTCTTCAGAAATAAAAGAAATAATCTATCAAAATGTCGGAAAATGTTCTCTTCGCTCTCTTAGTGGGTTCCAATCAATGTTGCCATGTTACCTCAATCCTGCATTTTTATTTGAGCATAGTTGGTAGCATACCTTAATCTTAGACTTCCTATAGGGCATGCTAAGATTTATAAGCATAGCATGAGAATGTTCAACCAACTTTGAAATGGCGATACTGTGTCAGATCTGGATTTATTCAAAAAGGGTTTGTCTTAATGTCCATGTTTTTGATTCATTTAGAACATTAAGTTATTAAGAGAGAAATACTCTCCATCTATCAATTTTCATTAATTGAGAAAAGTGGGTGTCATGATGACACTGCTATCGTGCGTGCGTGCGTGCGTGCGTGCGTGCGTGTGTGTGTGCGTTACACACACACAGTGATACGAAAACTTTACCCTGCTTTAGAAAATTTGGGACATTAGTGAAATTTCCCAGGAAAGGCCGTCCTGTCAAAAACTTTCCAAGACCAAAGCGTAACATCATACAGGAGTTACAAAGAACCCTAGAACATTTACAGGCCTCTCTTGCCTCAGCTAAGGTCAGTGTTAATGACCCACCATCAGAAAGGTACTAGGCAAAATGGAATCCATGGCCAAGAATAGTGGAAACCAAAAAGCACCAAGATGATCCTCGAGTTCTGGAACAATGTTCTGTAGGGAGATGAGTCAAAAGTGGACCTTTCTGGGTAAAATGGAACTTGCCATGTCCAGCGAAAACCAAACACTGAATTCCACATTTATACAAAGCTCATACAAACGTTGTGTATAATGTTTAACTGGGAAGTGTAGAGGCCTGTCCTCAAAGGCTACCACTAAAAGAAAATACATAGACCATATATGTTTGGACCCAAAATCTGTAGTTCTATGGTAGTGTTTTTGATGACTTCATTTCCGATTGGTCACTTTTGCTGGACTGTTTTTGGGCAGTTTTGAATGGACATGAAACATGTGAGCAGTGTGTACCTCTGTGTGCTGACAGAACAGACGAGCTGAACAGCAGTCAGCTGTTGGAGCTGGAAGAGGACATGCAGCAGCAGCTTGCCCGTGTAGAGGAAAGGGTGAGAGAAGAGGTGAGGACTGACCTATGTCAGTATAGTACAAATTCTTCGAGAAATTAAACATTCAGCTCAGGCTTGCATTGATTTCATTGAAAACAGAGAAAGTCAAGTAATGTGGTCTTATAAGTGGGGTATATAGTGTTGGAAATGAAGTGTGGAGCGAAACCAGGGACACTCCTCCGTGCAGCACTTGACACCGGTGTTTATCCATGTGCTGCATTAACTATTAGAGGACAAGCAGCCAGCTGAAACTCTTAAAAAGGCTCCTCTATAAAGGTCTATGAAAGACCCTTTTTCAGTCAAGAGCCAATAAAAGCAAAGTTGTCTCTTCTTGGGTTTCATTCTGTAGGAGCGTAAAAGAATGGAGGGAGTCATGGCAACAGTCCAGAGAAGGCATGAGAATGAGGTGGCAGACCTTCACACTGCTGTGGACGGGTTGTTGAAGGTAGACATGCTCCCTGTGAAACAGGCATATTGTTATTGGTGTTAAAGTTATTTGATTTTTCCTGAGGATTACCATATTAATTTACACTGCTTTACATACCAGGTTTTAGGCAGTCTTTAAGTGTGAATATAATTATAGACAATGCTTTAAATTTCAAATAATTTGAACATGTCATTGTAGTGCCAAGAGGAATCTGAACACAACAATTCCAGGCAAGATGTTGATAAACTTCACCACCAAATGAGTGAACTTACTCTGGTACGTTGGATCAATTGAAGGTAGACAAACTGTACTAAATGTATCTTGAGTCCCCTTTACATTTATTTTTAATTGCATTCTCTCTCTCCTCAGGAAAATGAGCAGCTGCGGAGTTCTCTGTTCCAAGCCCAGACAAGCCTCTCCATTCTGCAAGTTGAGTTGGACAAACTGAAGAACATGTATGCGGACCAGAAACTTCAACATGAGAGGTGAGAGCTCCAACTTCATGCATAGGTCCATCAAATCCAGCAATAAATACATAGAGGCTGGCTGATATGTGCCCAAATGTTTGAACATTATTTATGTTTTACAGAGAAAGTGATGACCTCAAAAAGCTGGTTATAGAATACCAGTCTTACTCCAGTCACATTGACATTCTTCAGTAAGTCTGTCCGACCTGATTGTTGGTTAGTGTTTCCTTTCATGAGCAATGTATGATGTATGAACGATTACTCTACTCTGAAAGGTGACAGACTGGTAAATTACTATTGACTACTTTAATAATAATAATTAATATTATTATTATTAGGGCCATGAACCAAAAGCTGTATGACAGCAATGATGGCTTGCGCTCTGCTTTAGTCAATGATGTGGCATCAAGTAAGAAAAGGGTGAGTCCTTTTTGTTTTAATTCAAGACAATTATATTTGAATGATTAGAGCATAAAGTACCTAAGTCCTCTCTTCAGTGTTTAAGTGGATTTGTTTACACAGTGCTACAAATCCTTTTCCCCACAGCCATCCTCCAACACTGAAATACAGTCTCGAAGAATGAAGCCAGTTCGACAAAGCACGCTTATAAAGTAAAACAACTGGTATCCTAAAACTTAATGCGAATTGACGACTTAACTAATGTTTAATTTTTCATGTGTACTTTTCTCCAGTTCAGAGGCAGAGCACACAGCTGTAGGCTCTAATAAAATTACAAACTACCATGTTGCCAGCTGGGCTGACCGATACCTGGACAGTGGAGTGTCCCTGCCAATAGATGCTACTGAAAGCACAGGCAGTGAATCTGACAGTGATGAATCTACAGAAACAGAACACCGCAGTTATTCATATGTGCCCTCAGACATTGAGGTAAGGGTAACGGAAACGTTGGCCAACTGCAGTGTTCATAGTTTCACATGCTAATATGTGAATCAATATCCTGTACCAGACATCAGACCTGAAATCTGAAATAAGTCAGAGAAAACTGCCTGTAGCTCCCAGCAAAGCTAGTTCCATTGCATCTTCCATCCGGAGACGCTTGTCTGCTTTTCCCATAAAGGTAAGGCATTGAGCCGGCATGCAGTTTTGATGGAAAGCATAAGAAATTTGTGAAGGAAGACTTATTTGACATATGCCGCTGTCAGTTTCTGCATTATTCTACATAACTGTGATGCTACTTGGTCCTCAGCAAACGGAAGCAGACATTATTAACACGGGTGGCCCTGCTCCCATGTACCGGATAGTTCTGGCAGGAGATGCAGGATCAGGGAAGTCCAGCTTTCTATTGAGGTTGAGTCTCAATGAGTTCAAGGGAGATATTCAGACAACATTGGGTTAGTAGATGTACAGCAACCGTTTATTTTGTAGTGGTAGAATACACTCAATTGTGTTGCCATTACACTTACAATGTTGTTCACAGGAGTTGATTTCCAAATAAAGAAGATGCTGGTGGATGGAGAAAAAACAAACCTCCAGATATGGGATACTGCTGGACAAGAGCGGTGGGTTCATGTACTTGAACAAAGATAGCAGCTAGCTGTGGTCATGAAATGTTCTTGTGGTGTTGCACTAAACATGAAATTCTGTACAGATTTACCAGTCCTATCTTTAAGTTGATGGGAAGGAAAGTGTTGTTGCTTTCACACTGACAAAGTAAAAGCCTTAGCTGTTAATCTAATATATTGGACAGATTACAAATAATCATGTAATGAAAAAAATGAAATGAGATTTTCCTCTTACTGCAGCTTCCGCAGTATTGCCAGGACTTACTTCCGTAAAGCCCATGGAGTCTTACTTCTGTATGATGTGACTTCTGAGCGCAGCTTTCTCAATATCAGAGAGTGGATGGACCAGATTCAGGTAGCAGTTACGGTTGAGGAGCATTATGGTCTTCAAATAGAACACCAAATGAATTGCTAAACTAGTGTCTTCTATGCAGATGTTTTAAGAAGTTACCATGTTTGAAGCCATTATGGTCTTTGAAGTAGTATACGAAATAAAATGATCATTATGCTTATGCGTTAAGAAATTCTCTAAAGAACAACTTGTCCTGGTTATTTTAGGAATCCACAGTTGAGAAAGTACCAATGTGTTTGATTGGGAATAAAGTGGACCTGAGAGAAGAGTGGCCAGAGGGAGGTTGTGTAAGCACTGTCGATGGTGAAAGGCTGGCTAGGGTAAGGCCTTTTTTTACCGGTCAAAATGGCTAGAAGTTCACGGGTCCATGAACTAATTCTTAATCAGAATTTGTATTTCAGACATACAATGCCCTATTCTGTGAAACTAGTGCCAAAGAGGGAACTAACGTAGTGGAGGCAGTACTACACCTCGCAAGGTAAGAATCCAGGGTGTTCAGTGCAATACTGAAGATATTACAGCTCCGGAAAAAAATGAGACCACTGCACCTTTTTCTTTCACAAATTCATAAAATTAGCCACTAGGGGCAAAAGTGAGCACATTTAAAGTTAAATAAGAGTGGCTGTTTGCAAGGTTGTTGTGGTCGAAGACAATAAAAACAACCCTGACCTTCAACTCCGATGGTTGCAAGTTCAAAACCCTGTAGAGGTGATTTTTGTTGTTACATTAACCCATAACCCCATTACTGTGATACTTAACCTTAACTCTAATTCATAACTTAATACTGTAGATTTTTATAGATTTGTTTTAGTAGCATGATAGGTTTCTGCAAATCTGAAACATTACCCATTAGTAAGGCATTGTAATGTTACAAACCAAACAAATGTCTCATGTATATGTTACGTATTCCTCTAAAAATAGGTTGACGAATTCTAGAGCCCCTTCCCATACAATTTCCCCTCTTCCATATTAATAAATGAAAACTCATGATCTTGCCTTATTTTCCTAATAGAGAAGTGAAGAAAAACGTGATGCTGAGACGGCAATCAGAGTCACAGGTGAAGTTGATTTTGAGCACTTCTAAGCAAGCTATGACCCAGTGCTGCAGAATATAACTACCATGGCCCATCACATCACCAGAAGGAACTCAGAAATGCATCTACTGACTGGAAACTAGCAAGGATGCAGTCTATCCTCTGCACTTGTGTAATGCTTCTGCTCCTTGTAGCTGAATATATAGCATAATCTAATAGTATTGTAAAGTTATCAAAACTGTAGATATTTATGTTTTCATGTTTTTAAAGCTTTATTTAATTGTCTGATGTTAATCACTGAAGTTAAATGATGAAGGCAATGGTCCTGGACAGCCCTGAACAAACGGCACCTACAGTAACTGGTCAAGAATGTGTAGCTCTCCAGAAATTAATGTATTAAAATGGCACTGGTGTAATGCACCTAAATAGCTCTGTTGCACACAGATTAATAAATTCTAGCCCAGTTCAGAGTGCAATTATCTGATGTTAGAAACATGCAGAAATTACTCAACCACATTTTACTATTTATTTGTCAGTTAACTGTGATTTTAATTGATTAAACTTTCTGTACAGGCATCTGAATTATTGTCTGATAAATTCCCCAGATTGATTCCTTTCATTTATTGATTATCATAATACAACTGTACATGCCCATCCTCAATATAAAAGTAAGAATAAACATGGTGTAGGCAACCATAAACAAAAGCTCTAGTTGAGATATTGAAAATCTAGATGAGGGAATACAAAAATACAAGATTGTTTAGTAATTCTAAGTAGTGGAGTTTGAAATTCCTGCTCTTTTATACATTGTAAATACTGTTTAACATTACAAATTGGCTTAAGCATTAGTCCCTGTTCAAAAACAATTCCCAAACAGTACAGTACAACCTCCACCACTAAAGATTACAAACTGGTTGTGTACCCAAGAGCATGGGACAAAAGAACTGGTCAATCCTTTAATAATAGGTAACATCTTGGTATTTGAGAATAGTTGTGATTGGCTTCTGGATCCCGCTGCTATTTGGCCTTCTCATCAGCCTGCTTAGGATCACTGGCTTTTTTCTGCTTCCGTTGCATTATCTCTGCATCCCTAAAGAAGATAAAAATATTAGTAAAAACAAAATACTAAGGATTGCAGTTCAATAAAAATACATGTTAAAAAGTGGTCGTGATTAAACCGTTTACCTTCCAGTAAGAATTTTTTGTTTGGATTTTCAAGCAATTAAAAGCGATTAGATTTTTTTTCGGGTAAAATAATGCTGTGATTACTTTTTTGGCGGAATGACCACAGCATTCTAGAATGCTATAAGTTATTGAAAGAATATTGTAAGAAAAGAAAAATGTAACTGAAATATTTTATAGAATGAAAAAACTAAATTCAATCGTTTGAAAAAAATAGATTCAAGCGTGGAAAAAGGGTATGCAAAAATCAATAAATGTATTTTCGCGTCCGATCTTAAAATGTCTTCGTTCAAACACGTTTTTTCCACGTTCGGTTCTTCTTACGATTACAATTTTTCCCACCTTCGTTCGAGTCATGTTTTCTCAAAACCAAGTTTATTATTCTGTTTAAATGTACTCATTTAGCCACCTTATACAATTCTTAAACTTATCTCCACAGATTGCATTGGGAAAGCAGTGCATGGAAAGGCTATGATTTTCACCTTATAATGGTGTGATTCATGGCTAATCGGCTGCGAGAATTCAATGCCCAGATAAAGCCCCGCCTCCACGCCAATAGAGGCTCAAAACTTGGTTTGAGAAAACATGATTCGAACGAAGGTGGGAAGAAATTGTAATCGTAAGAAGCGAACGTGGAAAAAACGTGTTTGAACGGAGACATTTTAAGATCGGACGCGAAAATCCATTTAATGGTTTTAGCATACACTTCCACGCTTGAATCTATTTTTTTCATAGGATTGAATTTAGTTTTTTATACTATTAAATATTTCAGTAACGTTTTTCTTTTCTTACAGTCAATATATTTGAGCTCAATTTGGCTCCATATGATACCACCAGCTTGAGGGCTCATCTCAGCCGACATTATTCGGAGTTGAATGTTGCAATAGCCGAGAAACCAAAACAACGAACCCTGGATATTCTTCTTACTCCACAATTCCGAATAGGCAAATCGATTTACACACTCTGTGACGCACTATGTAAAGACCTCGTAGAAAAACAAATGTATCTGCATATATTCGTTGTTTCAGAACAGTGAAAAGTAGCAACTTTGTTACATTTTCATATAAATGTAACTTTATATATAAATATTTTGTATTTTTCAAATGGCTGGACTACAGTATCAAATTTTATATATAAACCGTTAACCCTAGGCACAATGCACTTTTGCATACAGACTGTTGTTCAAAAATAAATCTTGGAACGTAATTTTAATTGATGAGACTCATGGTTTTATTGTATTATTCAGTTTTTTGGCAGAATTTCATCTTTGGAAGTATAATTTAACTGTTTGCAAATGTTTATATGATTAAAAGCAAAACAATCACAACAGAATCATGAAAATCACAATACATAGTGTTGGCACAAAAGTATCGTGATAATATCGTATTGTGAGGTCCCTCGCAATTCCCAACCAATTCTTGAAAAATACGCCCATTTTGAATTTGATGGCAGCAACACGTTTCAATAACGTTGGGAAACATGCAACAAAAGACTGGAAAAGTTGTGTAATGTTGAAATAAACCTGGTGGACTATTATAACTGATTAGGTCAATTGGCAAAGGGTCAGTAACCCGATTGGGTATTAAAAGATCATTCCAGAGAGGATGGGGAGGGGTTCACCGCTCTGTGAAAGACCATGCAGGCAAATAGTGCAACAATTTAAGAATAACATTTCTCAATTTTAAATTGCAAAGAGTTCGGGGATCTCATTTATGGTACATAATATCATTAAAAGATTCAGAGAATCCAGAGAAATCTCTGTACGCATGGGACAAGGCCAAAAACCAATATTGGATAGCTGTGATCTTCAGGCCCAAGGCACCACTGTACTGGAAATCACTGCATGGGCTCAGGAACACTTCCCGACTGTACTGTGAACACAGTACATTGCTGCATCCGCAAACGCAAGTTAAAACTCTACCATGCAAAGAAGAAACCATTTATTCCCAAGATCCAGAACCGCAGCTGCCTTCTCTGGGCCTGAGCTCATTTAAGATAGACTGGGGTGAAGTGGATAACTGTCCTGTGGTCTGACAAAGCAACATTTTAAACTATTTTTAGGAATCATGGACATCGCGTCCTCCAGACTAAAGAGGAGAGGGACCATCCAGCTTATCAGTGCACTTTTCAAAAGGCAGCATCCGTGATGGTATGGGGGTGCATTAGTGTACATGGCATGGGTGACTTGAATATCTGTGAAGGTACAATTAATGCTGAACAATTTATACAGGTTTTGGAGCAAAATGTACATTATGCTGACATCTAGACATCTTTTTCAGGGAAGGCATTATTTCAGCAAGACAATGCCAAACCACATTCTGCACATATTACAACAGCATGACTCCGTAGAGTCTGGGTGCTAAACTGGCCTGCCTGCAGTCCAGACCTGTCACCGATTGAAAACATTTGTCGCATTATGAAATGAAAAACATGACAAGGGAGACCCTGAACTGTTGAGCAGCTGAAATCCTATACAGTGAGGGAAAAACAAAACATGACTTTTAGTACTTGGTGGCAAAACCCTTCTTGGCAATCACAGAGGTCAGACGTTTTTTGTAGTTGGCCACCAGGTTTGCACACATCTCAGGAGGGATTTTGTCCCACTCCTCTTTGCAGATCTTCTCCAAGTCATTAAGGTTTCGAGGCTGACATTTGGCTACTCGAACCTTCAGCTCCCTCCACAGATTTTCTATGGGATTAAGGTCTGGAGACTGGCTAGGCCACTCCAGGACCTTAATGTGCTTCTTCTTGAGCCACTCCTTTGTTGCCTTGGCCGTGTGTTTTGGGTCATTGTCATACTGGAATACCCATCCACGACCCATTCAAAGGGACGATGGCCGTGTCCATCGTCCCTTTAATGCGGTGAAGTTGTCCTGTCCTCTTAGCAGAAAAACACCCCCAAAGCATAATGTTTCCACCTCCATGTTTGACGCTGGGGATGGTGTTCTTGGGGTCATAGGCAGCATTCCTCCTCCTCCAAACACGGCGAGGTGTGTTGATGCCAAAGAGCTCAATTTTGGTCTCCCCTGACCACAACACTTTCACCCAGTTCTCCTCTGATTCATTCAGATGTTCATTGGCAAACTTCAGACGGGCCTGTACATGTGCTTTCTTGAGCAGGGGGACCTTGTGGGCGCTGCAGGATTTGCGGCATAGTGTGTTACCAATTGTTTTCTTGGTGACTATGGTCCCAGCTGCCTTGAGATCATTGACAAGATCCTCCCGTGTAGTTCTGGGCTGATTCCTCATCATTCTCATGATCATTGCAACTCCACGAGGTGAGATCTTGGATGGAGCCCCAGACCGAGGGAGATTGACAGTTCTTTTGTGTTTCTTCCATTTGCGAATAATCACACCAACTGTTGTCACCTTCTCACCAAGCTGCTTGGCGATGGTCTTGAAGCCCATTCCAGCCTTGTGTAGGTCTACAATCTTGTCCCTAGTTATATTGTCACTAGTTATATTGCAAAAAAGAGAATATTTTACAATATAACTAGTATATATAACCACATCATGCAGTTCAATATGTACTTATTTTAATTACATTTCCTGCAATTCCACATATTGTCATTGACTTACACTTTGACATGAGTGAGAATGATTAAGAAGATCAATGGTGGCCCCCATAAGGCCCAGCATACCTGGTTGGTAAACAACACTAATATGTCTAATGGACATTTTCCATAAGTATAAGTAGCCTTATTTTGTTTATACTTCAAATAACAATCCAGTGTGAAAAAAGACCATCACTATTTTCTTCTGTGGTATGTTACAACAGCCAAAGTCGGGCTGTTGTTACATACCACAGAAGAAAATGGATGTAGGCCACATCTACAGCAGCCCTAATCCAACAGACCTACTGATTCTTTCAGCTAGACATTCCAACTTGCTTAACATGTGCTGGTACAACATAAATGGGTCATGGCATTTCTGTTTTACCAGCACATGGTGTCTAAATCCTAGACTGAAAAATAGCATATCTCATATACAGTCTCTGTCTAGAGCTGCTGTTCACTTCAACGTGGCTTTAAGGTGAAAATAAAGTCAAAAAAAAAAGTCTGCAAAAACAGAATTGTTTGCGAAGTGCACAGCACTAGGCCTACTAACGATGACTAGACATGTATCAATCGGACAACCTTTAAAAACGCACCAAATAAGAGATGGTGGGACAATAACGCTCACAACAACAGAGTTTCATGTCTGAATTTAAATATGTAGGAGAGGGACAATAACGCTGGAAAACATGCACACCTGTTGCATACAGACAAATATAGTTTTGGGAAACAGGTTAAAGTGATTGAGGCAGCTGGTCTGAAGAACATTGTTCCACATTATTTTATTACAACTTCACAGGCTCATTTCTAATTGGTAGATTTTTGATTGTTTACTGCAAACAACTTACCTGAGTTTTCTCGCAGCTGCAGACATGCCATCGTCAGCCTTCTTTCCCTTGTCATTTCCTTGCTTTTTGGCATTTTTAGCACGTGCAAGTTCACGCTGATTTCCCCCTGTGAAGCAATAGACCCTTTTTGTGTTAGTAAACAGTGATGACATATTTTGTGGGCGGAGCCGAACTGGTGGCAGAAAGTGACAGCAACCTCTTTACAACATATAGGAATATGGATCATCCGTACGTCTTCTCCAATTATTTTGTAAAGTAAATGTCATATGACATAATATTACCGTATATCCCATTCATTCATTAAATGCTTGCATAAATACTGAGTGATGTAAGTTAAACTGTCTAAGTATGAGCAAGTTTGTTTGTTTGCAGGCTAATTCTGCTTACACGCCAGCTAATGTTGCTAACATTGGTCCATGGTGCTTACCATTGTGAAATAGCCTACAGATGAATGCCAGCTTTGTGGTTGCTGCATTACTAATTTATTGTTATTATTATAACTACATCACTGATTTTGCCTGTGTGTGATAAACAGTGGACAAAACCGTGCCTGATAGACGAGCTTTCCGGATAATTTCATCAGTCCAGTCTGTGTTTAATGGTTTGCAACCATAAATGTCTGCATTTAGCTTCAAAGGGTGTCTTCGACAACAATATTCTATAAAAATTAAGGCCATCTTTTTTTGCATTCCTATTCTGACATCCAAGACATTTGACAAGACATTTTTTTTTCTTAAGTCCGAGGATCTTGCCTGTTTCCCTACACTTGTTCCCGCAGTTTTCTGCCACCACCAAACTTTAGTGATGTAACCGTGACGTCCACTCCAAATTGGTCGATAGATTTGAAAGATCCAGTTGAGGGTACCATTGAAAAGCCATTGCTAAGGTCTTAATTGCAATCATTAAATAAGCAAGCACTATTAGCTAGTGGCTACCTGAACCATTATCTGGATTAAGTAGCCACTACCCACAGCTCTGCGAGCTCTAATGTCAAAAAATGTTCTTTACTCACCATAACATTCAACTGAGCTGTGTTTAATACACTGCATTTATGCCTGGTATGTAGAAAAAAAAGGAAACATTTTCTCAATTGTTTTGTTTTCATGCGCCAAATCCAACCCACATCTTCTACACCTTCAAGAAATGTTAAAACAGTGAGATGTTTTGCTCTGCGACACCACCTCTGCAGAAAAGGAATGGGGGTGTGCCTCAGAGTTCTGTCTCTTCATTACTGTCTGAAGATAATGCTGCTGGATCAGCCAATCTGTGCACGGCAGTAATTCATTAAATTGAGGTACATAAGGGATGGATTGGGCACAAATGCGCTTAGTCAATAAAAACAATAGCCAAGTAGAGTATTTAAAACCTTTTTTGGAACTACACACTTAGCATAAAAGCAGTAAAGAAAGAGTAGCTCAACGAAACTCGGGTAAACAAGACCAGGCAATATCACACAAAAACATTTACTGCAAATAAAGCTTGTTATTATTTTGATATTATTGGTTAGCATGGATTCTGTAGCGCACAGGTGATTGCAGTTTGCTATAAGGCTACTTTGTAGTTAACTGAGATAGTTAACTGAGAAATAGACCATGTTTACTTCTATAGACATCTCATCTGCATTTTAAAAAGTACCAGGTGACAAAGTTCAGTAAAAAAGCTGAGGTATGATCCAAAAAAACACAGACTACAATAAGCAGGTTTTTACCGTGCTGCATGCATGCTCGAGCAAGATAAGGCCGCAGGTGTTTAAATGATATTTCTCTCCAGTAATGCTGATTTGCTGAAAGTTGTTTAATGGGTATATTATTTAAACACATGCAGCCTTATATAATTACAGCAAGTCAACTCAGGGGTTTGCAGTAGGCTACATGGCAAACACACCAGGCAAAGGACTGTTCTTAGTCCAGTACACAAGGTTGTTATCTAGGGGGGAAGCACGCAGGACCCTGTCTGCAAATATTTAGACGGCCCATGCAGGACCCTGTCTGCAAATATCTGCATTTATCTAGGGTGATCATGCAAGTGTCTTTATTTTAGTTCATCTGGGTCCCTATTGTTGTGAGACAATTGCATTGCCCGAACCTACAACCATGATGACACTTGAAGTACATACGGATGTATTATGTAGAAATGGAACTATGCAGACATTGAGTAAATTCTCATAAATTAAACATCTAATCTCAAAACAGCGTAATGTTCCAAACCTAATACTGTTTTTAAATATGTTGGGATTTTTTTACAAAAATGCTTTGTTTAGGAGTGCAGGACAGAGCTAATGCACATACCCAGTTAATATACATTTCCTAACAGAAACATGTTAGATAATGCTAACATTCCTCAATCGGCTGAACGTCCTTCCTTTGGATACGACTAGAGTGTGTGGGTCTATGCTAGTTTAGTTACAGAACATTTTAGTATTATTTTATCGTTTTCATGTCCAGTACTTTAATCCACTTATTTTGACATAACACTTGCAACACTGAAAGGGAAGAGAATATTAGTTTACTGAGTACCGGAGATCGGTCTACCAATGCCCAGTTGTTTTTTTTATTGTTTACCAGGGCAACTAAGTACAATATTATGGTCAGCAACGACCTGGGAACAATTGGGGTAACTGCATTGCACACGGACAGAACGGCAGATTTCACCCGCTAGTCTGCTCGGAGATTTGATGTAGCAACCTTTCGATCGCTGCACTGATGCTGAAATCCCTACACACTTGATCTACTTTGCCACTCCGAGGATCAGTGTCTCCCACCGACACCCCCGTGGATATCTAACATTATTTAGGTAACTACATTTGACCTAGCTAATAATTAATATCGATGGTTAGATACAATTAAAATGATGGTTTCTCTCAGTCAGAGAGACTATTAAGACTATTTTATGGTCTTCTTGCGTGCCGTAACCGGGCCTAGGCAGCTAACATTACTTACCTGTTAGTTAGCTTAGCTACCTAGCTATCAGAGTCTCGTTACCAATAAATACAACACTGAAAAAGTTTAGTTTATGGCACTAATAAATCGTGTATAGGAACTGTCAACTTTAAAACCTACCTAGATTAACTAGCTAGCCTTTTTACTTCACGTTCAAACGTTACTTTAGCAAGCTAGCCAACTAGCACTGAGATAGATATTGATATTAATTGAAATGCTTGACACGCCGCAATAAACAGCAAAATAACATAACTACGTAGGAACACAAGCTACCAACGAACACAACAATAGCCAAGTAATAAATCATAGCATAATATTCATCCGATGTAAATTAATACTCACTAGTCATTTTGTTGCTTTTAGCTAGGTAGATACAGTACGTTGTTTCTGCCTGCCAGCTGTGCAGGATACGTCACCACAAGTAAACGTATTGATATGAAATGTCGCGAGACTTGCAGTATCTACTGCTATACAGTTTTTTTCTGAGTAATTTTTTTTAAAGGGTACTCTGTGTAAACAAAGCCGGAAAAATGTCAGATTTTTTGTGTTTTCATTTCAGGTTGTAAGGCAACAAAAGGTGAAAGGGGGTGATGAATTTCTAAACCGTTCTATACCCACTGTTTAGGAACCCTACTTTGACCTAGAATACACATGGGTTATTATTCAATGTATTCACACTGCAGTGACGTGTACAGGTAGGGTAACATGGGGCAAAACGACGCCCCCCATGTAACTCACAAAAACCACACAATGTTACCATGCTTTTTTTCAACACCTCCTCTGGCTGCCACTAGTCTTAATCAATTACAAATTTCCTCTGTATCATCACACCTGCTCAGACAACTATTAAAAACGTTTGTTCTGAATCT
>JACXGI010000388.1:43999-75120 GCA_016801175.1 Esox masquinongy
GGGGGGGGGGGGGGCACCGAGTAAAATGCTGGGCTTGTGTAAATGCACAATAAAGGCAATTATTATTCTAAGCCCACAGTTCTAGTTGTAGAACCTGCACTGGTGAAATAAAGCCATTCTTACTTCTGACTTACAAAGCCTCTTAATCACTAGGTCACTTAACTACACAAACAAAAGTGCATGGTTTCTGCCTCTTTGATTGTTCCAGTCCCCAAAAAAGGTCAAGTCTGAACAACTACCAACCAATAGCACTCACCTTGATCATCATGAAAACCTTTGAACAACTAAGCCTGTCTTATCTCAAAACCATCCCTAACTCCTCCTAAATGAATACAAAAATAAAACCACAACAACCACATGTATTAGACTTTATGAAAATGCAGTGCTCACAAAATGAAAGCCATTACATACATTCTTTGGAAGATGTGCCATTAACTTACTCTGTTACACTCAAATAAACACAGCTACTGTATGTCAGTAAACACTGATAAATATTTTTTCCATCTGTCAGTGCACATTTTATTTTATTCACAGTACATAAATCAGCTTAGGATACATGAGCTGGACTGTTCTTTTGTAGAGGATGTCAGTTTCTTGCAGTGAGAACCACTGATGTCACTAAACTGCCCAAGGCCACCACCAGAGCACCAAGCAGGAACTTCCATGAAATTCCCTGAAACACCAAGGGATACAATGTCAACAAACAGTTAAATGTCATTTTTTTCTTGTGAACTGATTTAAATGTAAACATTTTTCTCAGGTAAAGTATTTAGTTGCTTACAGATGGCTTCTTTTTAGATGTCATGAATGGGTCGATATTTTCTCCAAGAATTTGGGCAGGTTTGGCTTGCCACTTCTGTGTATCTTTGCCTCCAGACTGCCTTTTCACTAGCTTGGACAGCTCAACATGTATTGCCTGGGAAAGAAAAGAGACATCTTAATTATCTCACTTTAAAATGCCTGTTAAATATTGGTATGTTTTCCGAAAAGAGGAATTTAGTGTTACGTTTTAGTAGTACGTGCTAAGTGGATTATCATCGAGTATGTTGTAGTAAAAGAGTTTGTCCAGCAGATGACAGCATAGATCACACTGGTAAATGGAACATAACCTCGAACTATAGATGGAGAACATCAGTTTGAAACAGCACCCATAAGTTTGACAAATTAAACTGTATTTATGTTTCTAGTATGAAACATCCTTTCATATTACACAACAAACATAATGTTTCCTGTTAACCCCTCCTAACCAAATTCTTTGTTTTGTATAGCGCACAGTTTTGCATTACTTTCTATTAGGTAGGGTCTTAATACTGATTGGACTACATTACATTTTATTGGACTTACATTAATAATGACATTTGATAACAAATCTGGTCAGATTGAAGACTGATGTCCTTTCATACCACACTGAGTGATTGCTAGATAATAATGGAATGTCTGATAGGCAGTGTTGATTGTGCAAAATGATTTTTATTGATAATATGGATTCAGAATCATGTTTTTGTATTTCAAATCTTTATCCTTGCAGCGAAATGAGTTCTCTGAAGGGAGATATTATTTTATCCACCAACTAGACAAGGGTACAATTACCAGGGCTGCAGATATTTTAGTTTCGTCTAGACAAGACTGCCTCGCCACCACAGTGCTGCACACTGCAGGTCAAGCCAAGTGGGGTGAGGTCACAAAAAAATTCAGAGCCTGTGTTTAAAAAAAAATGAACAAACACACAATACTCACATGGACAAAGATTTCCAAATGGTGTTTTTAGCACGTGGTTATAATACGATATTTGATATCGTATTATAACACGATAACAAACTGCAGCATCATAATTAGAGGCCTTTAATGTGTTAAAATAATGAAAATGCAATTAGCTTTTTCTCCAGACGACTTATCTGAGAAGGGAATTTAGCAGGCAGCACTAGGAGCAAGACAGAACAGGTCTTTACTGTGATTATAGAAGCAGCAGTACAATGATCTTTAAAAAGCGTCTAGGCTCAAATGTCTTTGGTTGGCTTTTGCTTTGCTCAACTATGTTATATTTCCCTATGTCTGTGTTCTGTGTTTGAAATTTTATATATATATATATATATATATATATATATATATATATATATAATTATATATATAATATAATTATTTTTTGTTTGTTTGTTGATGCCTGTCTTGGCCAGGACACTCCTGTAAATAGATTTTTAATCACAGTGAGTCCTTTCCAGGTTAAATAAAGGTTAAATAAAATAAAATAAAATTACCCTTGGACAAAATCTAAGGTGAGTTTTTGGTCAGAGTGTTTTTATTAAAGGACATACAGCTAATTCCCCATATTTTAGTTTGAATCAAAACAGACAGAATTTACCATAATGTTTTTTTTTTGTTTTATACTTTTTCCATAACTACTCATGCATGTTATCGTTTTTTCAGTGTGTGTTATTGTACTGTAAGCATACTGTATTACCAAGTACAGCAATAAATACTTGCACTGGGAAAAAAGTAATTTTATTGTTGGCAGTACTTTGATTTGGGCAGTATAGGAAAAGAACACATCTCTTAAATTTAGGATTGACTATGAGTCCAATACTTGAGATATGATTTAGTAGTTTGAATTGCATGCTGATAAAAAATATATATTATGAAAATATCAGGATAATCCCTGACCTGGTGATAGCTGAGACATACACTACAGTACATGATTTCAGGGACCTGTAGTGGACATTGATCCCTGTTTGATTAGCAGAAGGTGTTTTTTTATTAGTGGGCTAGAGGTCAGGGAGAGTTGCTGAGAACGTACAGGTCATGCTCATACAGATTGTCTGTCTCACCTTGGTGGATGGCTCGAGTTTTAGGGCCTTCTTCAGTATGTCCATGGCCTCCTGATACTCGTTCTTATCAGAGAGAAGCTGCAAACAGATTGCAATGTCTCTGAACAGCTAAATCAACATCATCCTGTGGTAGTATACTGTTTCAGTAATAATGTTTAATGGCAGTACATTACACCAACCTGAAACGTCCAAATAGGGTTATGAAATATAATTCCCTTGGCGCCCTACACCACTACTGTCAATGAATTAGAGGGGAGCTAATGAGATGTTACAGTGTGTGCCTCACCTTTCCCGTCCTGAAGAGGGCTTTGACGTTTTGTGGGTCCAGGGACAGAACATCTCGGCTGGTGTGTAGCGCGTCGTCATATTGCTTTAATTTCAGCTGAGCCGCTGCCAAGTTGTTCAGACACTTCACTCGATAGTCCTGAACCTCCTCCTCCTCCCCCTCCAACAGTACACAGCCACTGTCTACAAAGGGGGAAACAGGCCACACAGCCTCTCACACCTGGGCTGTTGTTATGAACATCGGAGCCTCAGTCTCAGAAAAAAAAACCTGGCAGACACAACTCATTGTGCTCCTTACAACGGGGTAGGTTTGTACTGTATATCGGGGGGGGGGGGAAATCAGGGTCAATTGATCCCAGGACTTTCACTCTTTTCCAGGGGGGTCACATTGACCTGTCAGTACTATTGGGGGGGTCATGACCCCCCGTCCCCCCTAATTCTACAACCCTGGCCCCTTATGATGGTGTGTCATGGTTACGTTCATATTACTTAAGAGTTACCAAAAGAGTCCCCCAACACTGCTACTTTCAAAAGTAACTTTGAAAGAGGGTTCATTATTGGGTTCTTTCTAGGATTCCCATGCACCCATCCACAGGGCACGAGGGATCACTGAATGGTTTGATGAGTATGAAAATGATGTGAATCATACTGTATATATGTTTATGTAATGTCTCTGTAGTCCACATCTACTTTTAAATAAGTGGTATTACCAATTTTGTAGAGGAAAGCCCTTTTGTGCATTTACTGCATATGCAGGTGTCAATACAGTGAAACGGTAAGATGCATTTTGCAATAGTGCACTTCAGTACAGTACATATCATTGCATCATACATTAAAAATTAAACCGCAATACTAATAATAATATTTTTTACTTAATAAGGCCTTTTGCAAAATATTCTGGCGTAGTTTACTTAATGGTTAACTTACAAACAAGACACCAGACCTACAGTGATTATAGGGATGGCTAACTCTACATTTACATCTAAGTCATTAAGCAGACACTCTAATTCAGAGATACTTACAGTAGAGAGTGCACTTTTATACAGGGAACTGTATGAATCTCATAAACATGGCGTTGTGAGCACGTTGCTCTACCAATGGAGCTATCCACTATGGAAATCAATAATTTCTGTTGATCATATCATTTTTGTCTGAGCCTTGCATTTATTGATTAAATTTCATGTGTTGTAATTCTTTTTTGTGACACAGGGCATTTATAAAATGATTCCCTGTTTTAAAAAGGCGAAATAAGTCTCTCTGGGTGTCAGGAAGAATTTTACGTTAACAAAGGAACTGAAGGAAGAAAATAATCTGGGTATTGTGTTTTGTACTTAAACAAAATCTGTTTGTTTGCCTCAGTTATAAAAATCCAACATAAATGTCATTATGGAAGTGCTGACACTCCTTTGAGTTCTGGAAATCTCTCTGTTACAACCCACAGCTGGGTGGAAGAAGTCCTTATTCATTCATCATTACCCTACTTATGACACATTGCGTAGGTGTGTTGTTGTGTACAGTATAAATCTTGTAAATCAGCTTTTGGCTGCAAGATTTGTATTTTTATTCATATTTATATGTAGTATTTTATTTATATTTAAATATATATTAGACATACTGTACATATTATAAATATGTATGCTGTATGTGTTATTTTATATATAAATACATTGATTACACAATCCAAATTGTGAAGTACAGTACCATTCCAGAATGATGACTTTTGATTCAACTGCTATATACTTCTACATGTTGCTGCAGAGGGGAGAGAAGACCCTTACATCTCTTGGGATATGCAATGATCATTTGAATGCATATTTTTTTTTAGCTTCATGCCATCTATTATGGAGTGTTATGCCACGTAGACCATTTCCAGATATTTTTCAGCATTATCTTACATACATTTGGTAAATTCGAAGTCCTGTTGTATCAAATACAGTAATTCCTTGTTAATTGCAGAGGAAATGTAACCATTGGCCTAACATTCACACAGACAGCTCATGCTCTTCTCCTCACTGACTAATGTCTTTTAAATATCTTTATTGGGTTCACCCTGCCTTCCCAGCAATTAAAATGACGAAAGACTTTGAATTAACATGAACTTTCATTAGGTTTGATTAATTTAAAAATTAACAATAACATTTCTCATAACAACCACTTGTGCTGGATGTGCTTCTGCAATATGATAGCATGATTAGTGCTGAGATGGAGAACTAGCAGATAATGGGGTGCTGGAAAAGAGGAAACTTCATTTTTCTGATCTGAGCTAGTTATCAAAAATGTGTGTATGTGTGTCCTTGCTTGCATTCATAGCATCATGCACGTGATGAAGGCAAATGTTACCTAGAGTGCGAGTGGTAAGGACATCCAGAGCCATCAGATAGGCCTTGGCAGCCATGCTGTACTCCTCCCTCTGGAAGTGGAAGTTCCCCTTCTCTCGTTTCTGGTTGCCGATGCGGATTCGGTCTGAGATAGGGAGAACTAGGGGGTTGTGTTTCTCTCTGATTTCTAGGAGTTGCAACTGGTAGAGCAAAGGGGCCCAGGCTGGAATATCAGGCTCCCTGCCGAAGACAAATATCAGGTTATTGTTTTGGCGGACCTATGTTTTCATTGAGACTTGTCTATATAACTCACAAATACGTTATTTTCTACTTGTGAGGCTACATCATTGTGAGGCTAAATAAAGGACACCTCCAGTGAACAAGCTCTTGCTGTTGGTTTACTGGATTAAGAGTAATTTATTGATATTACGACCCTGTTTCGAAAAAAGTTGAGACATAAAATGCAAATAAAAACAGAATGCAATGATGTGCAAATCATTGATCCCTGTATTTAATTCAAAATATTACAAAGACAACATCTCAAATGTTAATACTGAGAAATGTTATTGTTTTTGGAAAAATACATGCCCATTTTGAATTTGATGCCAGCACACGTTTCATAAAGGTTGGTAAAAGGGCATGTTTACAATTGTGTTGCATCACGTTTTCTTTTAACAATACTCTGTAAATGTTTGGGAAATGAGGAGACCAGTGGCAATAGTTTTGAAAGTGATATGTATTCCCATTCTTGCTTGAAATAGGATTTCAGCTGCTCAACAATTCGGGGTCTCCTTTGTCGTATTTTTCATTTCATAATGCACCAAATGTGTTCAATAAGGGACAGGTCTGGACAGCAGGCAGGCCAGTTCAGCACCCAGACTCTTTTACTACAGAGCCATGCTGTTGTAATATGTGCAGAATGTGGTTTGGAAATGTCTTGCTGAAATAAGCAAGTCCTTCACTGAAAAAGACATTTTCTGGATGGCAGCATATGTTGCTCTAAAACCTGTAAATATTGTTCAGCTTTAATTGTGCCTTCACAGATGTGCAAATCACCCATGCCATGTACGCTAATGCACCCCCATACCATCACGGATGCTGGCTTTTGAACTGTGTGCTGATAACAAGCTGGATGGTCCCTCTCCTTTTTAGTCCAGAAGACACGGCATCCATGATTCCCAAAAATTATTTAATATTTTGATTTTGTCAGACCACAGGACAGTTTACACTTCTCAGTCCATCTTAAGTGACCTTGGACCCAGAGAAGGTGGCAACATTTCTGGATCTTGTGTATATATGTTTTTTTCTGCATGGAAGAGTTTTAACTTGCATTTATGGATGAAGCGACATACCGTGTTCACAGACAATTGTTTTCAGAAATGTTCCTGAGCTCAGTTATTTCCACTAGAGAATCGTGTCTGTTTTTAATGCAGTGCCGCCTGAACGCCTGAAGATCACGGCCATCCAGTATTGGTTTTTGGTCTTGTCACTTGCATACAGAGATTTCTCCGGATTTTCTGAATATTTTTATGAATTTATGTACCGTAGATTATGAGATCCCAAACACTTTTATGCTGCGAAACGTAATTCTTAAATTGTTGTACTATTTGCCCCTGCAGTCTTTCGCAGATTGGTGAACCTCTCCCCATCCTCATTTCTGACAGACCCATCCTCTCTAGAATGATCTTTTAATACCCAATCATGTTTCTGGCCTGTTGCCAAATGACCTAATTAGTTGTGTGATATTCCACCAGGTTTCATTTTTTACCATTACACAACTTTTCCAGTCTTTTGTTGCCTCTGTCCCAACTTTTTTGAAATGTGCTGGCATCAAATTCAAAGTGGGCATACATTTTTCAAGAAACAATAAAATGTCTCAGTTTTAACATTTGACATGTTGTCTCTGTCCCATTTTCTATTGAATATAGGGTTTCAATAATTTGAACATCACTGCATTCTGTTTTTATGTACATTTTACGCAGCATCCCAAAACGGGGGTGTAAATTTTTTTTGCAAATTCTTTCTATTGGCTTCAAGGGGGAGTCATTATACTGATGTTTGATTGACCAGCAATACTGAAAACATAATAATGGCATAATGCATCATTAGCCTAACTTCTCCAGCTATAAATTTACAAAAAAGCTGAGCTTTTTTGTAAAATTTGTTTTAATTTCAAATTCATTTCCATTATGGACACTCAAATGCATGCTTTTTTCAAAATATTACCTGAACGGCAGCCAATCATTTTGCAATTAAAATGAAAAAAATCTATATTCAAACAACTGATTGCATGTACCCATGCAGAGGATGTTACTTATGAAGAGTATTCTAATGGTGGACAGTGACTTTAGAATAGCACCCCCTATTAGTTATGCAGTAAATACATAAAAGCAGTGGCCAGTTTATTGGGTCCCATCCGATTTACAAACATTCAACACTCATATAGACAGTGTGTCATGTGGACATGGTTTGCTAAATAAAGCAGTCTGACAGACATTCAGGTATTCAGTTGGTATTTGATTGTTGTCTCTGCTATCCTGCACACTTTTGCTTTCCTCTGTCTTCTCCTCAACTTCTAGAATTCATATTAAAACAATGCAGGCTAGTCAGCCAGCAAGCTAGACTGCTGGCTTTTCAAACCAATCATTTAAGATCTTGCAACACAGTTTCAAAATTGCCATTTGGGTTATAATTCAATATACTGTTCATTTTAAAGAAATTAAAACATGAGAAATATACAAAAATAACAATATTTGAAAGATACAGCATTTATAGGAGGGATTATGCAATGCTGACTTTTGATATGCAATGTTGACAACATTGCATAGCAAAAGATTTTTGTTAAATTTCAGAAGGGCACATCTCCCTTATTGCTTTTTCCTGTTCAATGAATGGTTCACTGCCACTCACTCACTCATTCACAGATTTGGCCTTTTTGATTGTTTTTGATTTGTGCTCAGTATAAAACTGAGCTCAAGAAAAACATCACTGGTTTAGAGGGCCATTCATTTTAGCTAAGCTCAACCATAGACTTCACCAGGTTTTCTCGATGAGGCTGGGGCATTATCATTTCACTTATGTTGATTTGAAAACATCCCAAGAATGTTTGTTTTCAAGTCAGTATTGATATGCTAGGTGTTTGCTAATATAACCTTTCTTATAGTTGTTTCCTTTACATGTTGGCTGATTTGAGTGCACACTGAGTGGCAAATTCACCGGCAATGTGTTGTAGTAAACAACCAATGTCTGCTGTCTTGTCAATGGGGAACTCGTACTGTGTGTTACATTTTCATATATTCCTCTCTGGTCACGTTTCTTTTGACAGCTGTTCCCTCCCAAGGCAGTGTTGCTACAGTGTATTAAAGTCTAATATCTAAGTCAGCACAAGCCCTATGGTTTGTGACCATGTGAGTGTAATCGAATCCCTCCAAACAGGCAAGAAATTGAATCTTGTCCACCTTTGAGTTACGCCTGTACGTTACTGGTGGCTTCACATTAGTCAGGAGTCACTCAGAAGGAAAGTTAATTGAGTTAGCATAGCACACAATGGAGTATTATAAGTTACTGGGTGACAACCTTGATTCCAAAGAGGGATGGTTCTCACTGGTTGTCATGACTTGCAGTTGAAATGGTGCATCTACCCTACGGGAACATCCGGAAGCTACAGTGCATCAATTATGCTTAATTATACTGCAAGTGGTAACCCTAATTATTATACATTATTCATCAATCCATCAGGCATAATTGGTGGATGCAATTCTGATTTATAACGCCTAGCTTCGTCAAGCTTGTACCATAGTAAGTATGTCAAGGTCCTATGCAAAAATATACAATTGAAACTCATTTCACTTAAAAATGACAAAGTTGATTGTGTTAGAAACTCAGTTCTACGAAGTCAAGATATAAAACTAAGTCTGATACTGTTAAGTATAGTTGCCTTTGCAAGGCCCTGTACTTGTGTTTCTAACTGATAGCACTGTGGCGTGTTGGATCATAAGTGATTCAAGATTGTTGTGTCAATAACACAATGCATGTCTTTCTAACAGAATGATTATATCTCCAGTCACTGTGCGGCTGTTTCAGCAGGTGGAATCAGGTCACCTTTCACCTCTTTTACCTAAATCCTGAGTTAGTTGATACAGGGGGATGTGGCAGATGAGCTATGGCCTAGGAAACATGAGATGGATCCCTTTGATGTGGAAGAAATAGAGGCCACCAAAGTTTGTAAATGTTGAATGAGTCGACAGAAGAAGAAATAACATTAGATATCGAACAGCACAATTAGTGATGGTGACCCTTTTCAATGTGACCAGCTTGGAGAATATTCTGATTTAGCATGTAAATGTATGTGTATCCAGAGGGCCTAGTCTCACACGGCTGTTAATAACCGGACAAGACCCGTCCAACAGTTAATCTCTACTTCACTGTACTGGCAAGAATCCATTGGCACAGATGTATAATGGAACGTGTCTACAAAGTTAATGTGTTTATTTACTGCCTGTGATTTTGAAACCTTAAACGTTTATTGACCCTTCTCAAGATTACTGGAAACCATAATAAATCCCAAATGGCTTGGACATATTTTTGTTTGTCCTTCTTGGAACATACTACACAGGATGTATGCTCTCATGATCTGCCATAAATCTGTCCACCCCAGTGTTCTCACAGAAATTAGATTATTCATTTATAATAATTATCTGGTAAACAAATGGAAATGTGAATCAGATTCTTGATTTATTTATTAAACAGCTCAATAACACATGCAATGGCATTCCATATTAATATGAGACAAATTATTCTTTGTTATTATGGTTACAAATTATGTCATTTCATTGGCCAAGATGTGTATTAAAGGGCAAATAAATAAACTACAACAGTGTTTGATTCTCTGTGACCCATCGTTCCTAATGAATGTTGAAAACGTCATTTACAGATGTTGAAAATATGTACTATTTTGTTTTCATTGAGTCTATAGCACACTTCAACTTCACAGTGTAATCTCAACTAATCAAGCATTATACAACATTCTACAGTGCCTTTGGAAAGTATTCAGAAAGTATTCAGACAAACTATTTTATCCCTCCAATATGTTGGTTTATAGACTTAATTTATAATTGATTAAATATTTGTTTTCCATGAATCTACACACAATACTCCATAATGACAAAGCAAAAAAACATTTTTATAAATATATATTTGTGCCAATCTATTTAAAATAAAAACAGAAATATCTCCTGTACATAATAATTTTGCCTCTTTGCCATGATACACCAAATTATTGTGTCCTTTGATCATCTTTGAGATTACTCTAGAACTTGATTGGAAACCATGTGTGGCAAAGTCAAATTGATTGGAAACAATTGAAAAAGTCAAACAACTCTCTATGTAAGGTCTTACACTTCACAGTGCATAACAGAGCAAACAACAAGCCATCAAGTCCAAGGAACTCTCCTCAGATCCCAGATAATTTCCGGGAAAGTCCCAGAGGAAAGTGGGCTCCATTTTGACATTGAAGATGTTCAGAAACACAAAGACTCTTCCTAGAGCTTACTGAGCCAAACTAAGTCCTGTAACATTGCAAGAAGGGCCTTGGTCAGAGCGGTGACCAAGAAGGCAGTTGCCACTCTAACAGAGCTTCAGTGTTTCTCTGTGGAGATGGGAGGACCTGCCTGAACCACAACCACCTCTGCAGCTCTCCATTAATAAGGTCATTATGGCAGAGTGGCTAGATGGAAGCCATTCCTGAGTAAAAGACATAACATGCCGTCTGAAGGACGAGAAAAATTTTCTCTGGTTCAAAATCAAACTATTAGGTCTGAATCCTACACTCTACATCTGGCAAAAGCAAGGTACCGTTCATCACCTGGCTAATACCATTCCTACACTGAGGTCAGTTGGTGGGAGAATTATGTTATGGGGATGCTTCTCAGCTGCAGGGACTGGGAGGATTGAGGGAACGATCAAAGGAGCAAAATACATAGAGGTCCTTCAGCACACAGGACATCAGATTGGGACAAAGATTAATTTTACATAACGACAAACACCCGAAGCACACAGCCAAGGCAATCCTGAGTGGCCCAAGAAGACTCAATGCTGAGATCATTGCCGAAGGCACTTATACAAAGTAGTGAATAAAAGGTCAGAATCATTATGTACATAATATTTCAACAAAGTTTGGAGAAACTGAAGTGGTCTGAATGGATTGTCTGAATACAGGTGGAAAATAGCAAAATTGGACACTGAAAATGAGTACTTCAAGCAAAAATACTGTGCCCCTGTAAAAGTTTTGCTTTGACCACAGCAATGCGGGGCTCGACCCAGCAAACCTCTGTACACAAAGACAACTGTCGCACACAAAGGTCCCTTACCATCGCACCAAAAAAGACACGGCACAACTACTTCAAGGTCTCAAAGCGAGTGACATAACTGATTGAAATGCTATCTGTGCCGACCGGTGGTAACTGACTAGTCATTTCACAGTAGTTACATCTCCAAACCTCCAGCTAATTGGGCAACTTAGAAAATGTTTTATTGCCAGAGTGAGAGAAATTCTATACATTAAAAGCACTAGGAATTTTAATTGTACATTTAGACGAAGACATGTCATCATACCCTGGATTTCTCTAAACAGAATTATATTTTTGGACATGGTAAACAACAAAAATAATTGTGGAAGGGGAATGAAGGGCTGTGTTTGTACCAAACAAAAAAATGACATCTGAGCTTCCTCAAATTCTTTAACAGCACAGCTAGGAGAGTAGGAAAATCACCAGATAGGTTCAAATTTCAAATGTGATTTTATTAGGATACCAAAAGCAGCAGCTATGTTTCCACTCAAAACATCAATCACAATGTAACGTAGAATACACTGGTACAGAATAAAAACCCTTTCCAGATCTTGGACATATCTTAGCCATTCACAGCAACACATCCACCACACTCACCATAAACATGGAAGCCCCTCAGGCATACATGCTTAGCCCCTCCTGTATAACTTGTTAACTCACAACTGTATTGTAATGCACAACTCCAACTTTGCTGACGACACAATGCTGTTGGACCTCATTACTGATTGAAATTAAACAGTCTATAGGTACACAACTGTTCAAAAGTTTGGGGTCACTTAGAAATGTCCTTGTTTTCAAAAGAATAGTTCATTAATATAATATGACATTGATCAGAAATAGTGTAGACATTGTTAATGTTGTAAATGACTGCTATAGCTGGAAACAGATGATTTTCAATGGAATATCTACATAGGCATACAGAGGCCCATTATCAGCAACCATCATTCCTGTGTGCAATTGTTAGCACAGCTGAATACTGTTGTGCGCTGTTTAAAGAAGCAATAAAACTGGCCATCTTCAGGCTAGTTGAGTATCTGGAGCATCAGCAATTGTGGGTTCAATTAAAGGCTCAAAATGGCCAGAAACCTCTGCAACTTGTCAGCCTATTGTTGTTCTGAGAAATTCCATGTGAGAAATTGTCATGAAACTGAAGATCTCGTACAATGCTGTGTATTACTCCCTTCACAGAACAGCGCAAACTGGCTCTAACCAGATTAGAAAGTGGAGTCGGAGGCCCCCGTGCACAACTCAGCAAGAGGACAAACACATTAGAGTGTCTAGTTCGAGAAACAGATGCTTCACTGGTCCTCAACTGACAGCTTCATTAAATAGTACCCACAAAACACCAGTCTCAATGTCAACAGTGAAGAGGCAACTCTGGGATTCTGGCCATCTAAGTCAAAGTTGCAAAGTAAGAAAGGCATATCTCAGACTGGCCAATAAAAATAAAAGATAAAGATGGACAAAACAACACAGACACTGGACAGAGGAAGATGAAAAAAAAAGTGTTAAAAAAAAGTATTGAAAAAATGTGTTGAAAAAGTGTTATGGACAGAAAAATCTAAGTTTGAGGTGTTCAGAATACAAAGAACATTTGTGAGATGCAGACCAAATGAAAAGATGCAGGAGGAGTGTTTGACGCCATCTGACAAGCATGGTGGAGGCGATGTGATGGTCTGGGTGTGCTTTGGTGGTGGTAGACTGGGAGATTTGTACAAAGTAAAAGGGATCTTGAAGAAGGAAGGCTATCACTCCATTTTATAATGCCATGAAGGACAATGACCCAAAACACAGCTCCAAACTATGCAAGAACTATTTTGGGTAGAAACAGTCAGCTGGTATTCTGTCTATAATGGAGTGGCCAGCACAGTCACTGGATCTCAACCCTATTGAGCTTTTGTGGGAGCAGTTTAACCACATGGTATGTAACAAGTTTTGATGTCAAGCCATTTCGTAGCACTATGTTGCAGTGGTACAACCAGAAGTTCATAAAATAACGAAACTACAGTTAGCTAGTTAAAAAACAGTTTCACAATTGCGATTCTTTTGATTATCTACTCCCTATTTCAAGCCATATCTAAAAAATAAATCAAAATATCTGACCAGGTAGCAAATCCTACATTAACACAGATGTCCTGGTATTTGTTCGCTTTGATCAAATCAGACAGGGAACCAAGGGAACGCTCAAATGCTCTTCTCATCTTTGTAACCCGTTCTATAGTCTCTTGAAGCATATGTGCGGGAAAATGCAGACTAGAGAAATAGCAATAAACAAAGGATTATGGATCTGGTGGCCATCAGGCGTTAGGAGTCTGGAAAGATTCAGCATGCCTTTAGATCCTCAAACAGTTCCACATCTGCGCCACTGAGAGCATCTTGACATCACTGCTCGGTATGATAACTACACCGCCCTTGATCACAAGAAGAATTCCACCCAATACAAGAACAGAGTCTGAAATAATGTTTTTAACTGCATCCCCATCATCTTGAAACAAGTTGTCGAAGGAGCTTACATTATTATAATGTTATTCAGAGAAAATATAATGTACAAATAACGTATTATATGTAAAATGCTTTTCTTCATAAAAGTGCTAAAAATAATGGTTTTCTTTTTTAAAAAATGCATAAGCAGGATGTATAAGACCTTTTGGAAAATGTTTCCAACTGACCAACAAGATTGAAAGTGTTGGAGTTTAACTGGCAGAATTACAGTGCAATAAAATCCATGCTTTATTCAGTATTAACTACAAAGTACAAATCTTCTAACCCTAACCCTTACCCTAACCTTCATCCCAAGCCTAACCCCAACCTTAACCTCTTCACTCCTTCTAAACCTAACCCTAATCTTAGCATGCAGTTGATCATCAACAGATAGTTTGTTGAAAGTTTGTTAATAGTATTATTATCAATAGATCCTCTACAGATGAAATTTGATACAAAACTAAGTGTGACCTGAACTAATGCACAGAATATACTGCACCAGAGAGAAAATTCAATCAACACAATAGCAGAGTCAAGTCGTAAAGATGCACACCAACATTTTTTTCTATAATTTCAATTAGCTGGATTGCTATCAAAAGTGTATCACAGGCTTGAAATCAATTAGCCCACAATCTCTGTCCTGCTTTCTCTTTTAACGAAATGGGGAACCCACAGTGAAGTCTAGAGAAAGGTACATTGTTAAAGATACCTTTATTACATGTTGTTTAAATGCTGCAGCTGCGGCAGGCGGTCAGGTCTGTAAATAGATTCAAATATAAAACTTGACATCAAACCTTGGAAGGAAGCTTACGGTGCATTAAGGGGGACATCTGTTTTATTGTGCAAGGATCAAGATCAAGAGCCTTTAAACAATCCAATCACAACAACATAATCAGCAGGCCAATCTCAGCCACAGCACAGCCTCATTATGTATCTGCTGACATTTAGAGGGGGAAGTAAGTCATATCAGGTCACAGTGTTTAACAGGCTCACACAGAGGCACACAGATTGACTTTAATGGAGTCTGAACTGTGAATCATTGAAAAAAATACACCTCTTTTGCCATCACGATACCAGAGAAGGTGACTGATATTTTTTTTTAATAGTGAAAGCTATTACAACCACTTTGTTGAAGGATGAGTCATTTTTAATCAATGCAGGTAGCTGTCTCTCATCAGCCTCACTGAGCAAATATACCATGTCAAAGGAAAACGACGAGGGCACAAATGTGGGTATTTAAACCAAAGGCGGTTTCAAAGAGATTCCCAGAAAAAGGGCAATCATCCTCTTGCAGGATTCAACAGGTGACCTTTGGAACAAAATGTCATTAAACACAGTTGGCAAAGGTTTTCCTCCTAACACCATGCTTGCATTCACTCAGTGGTACAAACTGAATATATGTATGCACGGCGCATCAGAATATATAGAGACAACAAAATAATCCCCACCAAACAGTATATCTAAACCACTACTAAACCACTACTACCTATTGTGTGGCCTCTTGCTGACTACTCAGGTTTTATCTTTTCTCAACCCAAATATTTTTGGCCATGAACTGCATGTACTGTCTTCAGACCTAACAGGCAGAGAGGGCTTAACATGGTTAAAAATCCTCTAGGTTTACAGTATAACCAGGCCCCGAGTTATTATCCCTGTAGCCGGCCACTGTTGTGTAGAAATCAGTAAATGATCCCTCAGGTCATGGAAAGTACGAAGAGGACACGCACATTTGTCAGAGGGCAAACTCATCTGATACTACTACTAATTCACATCTGATCCTGGAAACTAAGAAGCACAAAGGCTGTCCAGCTGGGGTGATGGCGACAATAAACCGACCTTTGAGGCTAGGCTAAGCCGTGCCTGGAACATAACCCATCAGTGTTCTAATACACAAACACCATTTGGTTGTCTAACAGAGAGAATGTTAAATGTTGTCTAATGCATTGAGTAAGTAAGCCAATCGCATGTAGCCACAGCAAATCTAAATTGTGTGACACTGGGCATTGTAAACGGAATCCCGAGAATGCAGGTCGCATAGCTTGAAACCATTCTACAGGCTGCTAGGAGTTGTTAAGCCTTTAGATGTGATAGGGTGATAAAGAGCAAAGCAGCAGAGTAGTAACACAGTAACTCAAAGCTCTAGATAAGTTTCACCCATCAGGTAAATTTCACCTTTAGGTCTGACCCTGTCCTGTCGACCACCATCTGACCCTGAGCGATATGACTCAGATGACTGAAGTTCTGGTGGGCCAGATGGAACAGGGTAACAGTCAAGTGACAAGTATTCTGAAGCAGCAGGTCTGCTGTTGGGGCTGAGAAACAGAGACTGGTTGAAGGAGTCACACTGACAGACTCATCTCTCTCCATTAAAGGCGAAGTTCAGTCGTGTATGGATCAACAAAAATTACAGTCATTTTAGTACTGTATATAAAACCCATCACCTAAAATGAACTATTGAGTATATGTGACAGGTACTTCAATCAAGACAGAGTAATCTCCTGATGCAAGTCATAAACAGAAGTCATGGCAATATAATGTGTGTCCAATGACATCCCATGGTGTTTTTTTGTAATGGTCCTCATTCATTTATGCTTTGTTCAGTTTTCTTCAATCCCCATGTTTTTTTCTATGGCTTGAATGCATTCATGACTGATTGGTTTAGTGCTGCAGTGCAAACCTCCGCTGTCATTATTATGGCTCATAGTACAGCTGACTCACTGTTGTCTGTCAGGCAGACACCATGTCACTCTGAATGAAGGAAAACTACCTCAGTGGGGAAAAAAAACAGACGTCTCTTTGACGTCATGCACAATATTTGTATGTGTACTTAAATGGCAGAGATGACCAAAAAGTGCCTGACTGTGGTTGCTATGGAGATAACCTACTGTCGTCATGCTGGTAATAAAAATAGATGTGTCATACTTATCGTATGGTAAAACAAACTGGAGGAGGATTTATGAGGATGGTCACTTAAATGTTGAGATAAACACATGAATTGGATTGGTCGAAATTCATTTGTTTCTGTTTTGCTTTTTAGAGAGAAAGACTTTTAGAGTGCTATGAACACAACACCAAAACAACCACACAAAGGAGCTTAACTGTAATCCTGCCCTCAGTGAAACGTCACAGCTGTTTCTGCCTCTACTGCCTTAGCGGTTAATTGACTGACAGTTAGATATTACTGTCTATGACACAAAGACAAGACAACATGTGTACTGTCAAGTACCTCTAACTGGCCAGTTGCCTCTGACTGTTCATTGTTTATTTTTATTCCGACAACCACAAAATCCACTGATGGAGAAAACAGCTGGGATTGGGTATGTCTTTGCCTCTGCCCAGGGATGAGCTCCTCAAAAGTCCTCATATAATCTGGAGCAGGCCTCCTCAGCCTCTTACAACGAATCCAATCTTAGGCCTGGGGCTTCAGTAGCTGCAGTTCTTACAGTAGCTTTTTATAGGGAGTTCCTTTGTGTGCTGGGCAATCTGAAGAGAGAGAGTGGAAGCACACTGCTATACCATGACTCCTATATCTGGGGTTTAGGAATACGTGGGTCAACACAGTGGGACTAGGGCACTATTTTAAGACATGAGGAGACCTGAGGATTGCGTCTCAGATCGATGAATTCAATGGATTGTGTAGTGCATTGATGATCACATAAACCTCTTTGTCTTCCTCTGAGTCATGTTGAACCCCAAAAGCTCCTGTGGATGAGGCAGACTCATATAGATTGTTTATGACTCATGGCTGTGTTGTTGTCCCACACGATGAAATAAGGGTGTACTCTCCGTTGGTTTGTGTGTAGTTAAAATGTTTTATCTCGGACACTACTGCACATATTTTAACGAAACTTCAATAAATGAGGCTCCTTGCTTTAGAGATCTGATATTCACAAAATTTCAGAAATAGGCCAAAGGGGGGAGCTACAGTAATTAATTGAAATGTGTTAGTCACATGCTGGCCAGATTTTGACTAGGGGGGAAGCCCTCAGAGATCAGAGATCTACAAAATTTCACAACCTTGCAGTATTGATTCTAGTACCTGTTTCATTGGGACTAGATTTTACTTTCAATAGGCAGGCATCTTAGTTTGCATGAAGTGCAAGTGGAATTTCATTCTCAGCCCCAGGGACCCTTTGGGTCATTGGATTTTGTATTGAGGCAAATGGCAAATTCACAGTTAAACAGCAATGACAGCTCTGCTCTTTCTCTGCACAGACACTGTGTCCAACTTTACATGCAGAGACCATTTCACAGTTGTGAACTTCAAAGATTTTTATGTCATGACATATTTAAACCCAGATTAAAGCCGAATCTATCTTTGAAACTCAATAATTACATTTTCATTGCTCTTTAAGTTCACAGTATGTTGGGGGGTTTTTCTCCTCCATTTTTGTGGTCTCACTGCAGGCTCGGGAGATTCAAACAAAACAAAACGTAATACAAAGCACATCCAAGAATGTGACATGACTTGGCAACCCTGTCTGACTATTCCTCCTTCAAACCAGACATTGCTAAAGCAACCAGGTTGGTAGACGAAGAAAACAGCCCAAGACCTGGAAGCCATACGATGTTGTTTTCTGCAGAGTACACTGGTGACAAGTTAGGCCATCTAACAAGAATGTTTTCCAACATAATGGCAGGATTGAAGCGAGTAATAAAAGGAGATGGCTGTTTAAAACGTTTGTCACACTGTCCAGGCACGGATGATGGTTCCGTTCAGATACATGAACCGTTTATCGTCTTAATCCTCGTCCAACAATGTTTCACATTACCTCCCGACTACCACTACACCCTTTTATTATATGTGGGAGACACTTAATATTCCACCCATTGCTAATAGATTTTGGTCAGTACTGATGATGGAAATGTTTGTGACCACAAGCAGATTAGTAATTTCTGTGTGACATTCTGAGAATAGAATAAATGTCATGAAAAAAGATATTAATCAAAAATGTATTTATTTTCTTTCAAAGACTCACTGACGGTGTGTGTATTAAAAACAAAGATAAGAACCAGAGAGAAAATGGTGATCAACGAAATGTCACCATGTCTACAATATCATCACAGATCTCACCAGGGTCCCTACACACCAAGACAAACAGATTTTCTGTTCAAATGGGTAAAGTATACATTTTAAGAAATCAATTAAGGAGGTTTAACACTGTTCGGATGGAAATCCATGTTATTGTGTGTTCGGATTGGGCGTTGCGTATGTAATACAAGTTCATATCACTATTATCATGTAGATAGGTGAACCCGAGAGCACAATTGTCATATTGTATTATGTCGTCTGTCTGGCTCTTCCAAATCCGACAATGTAAGTTTTGCATGTATGGAACTGTGTAGTTGAATTAATACCAACTATTCAACTGTGTAGTTGAATAGTTGATATTAGCAAAACGTTTATCTTTGCGGAATCTTTGGCTTTGTTTCATCAAGTCATACTTGACTTACAAATCAAGAAATGCAACAGAGACAAATTCAGAAAAAAAAAGTTACACAGTAATTTTCATTGCACCGCATCAGCGTTCAGAATGTTAGTTTGCATTAACTCATCTAAAAGGATCATGAGGCTTCTTCTTTCTCCCCGGACAGACAGTGTCTGTGGACATTGGGCCCAGTGCAGCACACATTCCTACTAATTAGGCAGTTGTGTCTTAGGTTGTCATGGTGGAGCTATACACATCTAGGGGTGCTAAATATAGCAGTGCTATTAGTATAGACCTTGACACTCTCTCCCTCAGATCATCACAATGAGGAGGGGTGAGACCCTGAGCACCACTCATTAGACACGCATCCACATGTCTGAGGAGTTACCACCTGACTTTATTTGACCAGTGCCATCAGCAACGACAACGGTTCCACTCATTAGAGAATAACAGCCTCACAGCAAATTAAGAGAAAAGTGTGACAACACATTTAGCTGAGTGTACAAAAGAGTCCTCTTTAACATATTCACTCAGGTATTTCGCGAAACACAAATATATATTAACCCATTTCTATTGTAAACATAATTTTGGTGGTAATAACTAAGAACTACCTGAACTGATTGAGAAATTCTAAAAACATCAGTTGTCTTAAAATGAGACTCTTTCGAGTCAGTATTAAATATTCTCCCGGTGATTAATTAGTATGAGGTGACTAATTAACATTAAACAGAAAGCCTTAAAGAGATACGGTATGTTAATGTGAGCACAGAGCTTCCGTGATGGACTGCTGTGCTGATGCAGATGGCTAATGATGAATTGCTGACGTCTTGCATGATGAGTCACCCCCCCTCCACGTCCTCACGGATGGAGGGGGCCCCCCATTTCATTGCATGCTCTGCCACGAGTCTGCCTTCCTGGCTCCCAGCCTACTGCTCCACAATGTAGCCCTCTACTGCCACAGACACACAGACAGCTCACATCACTGGGTCATTGTCTGCATATAGACTAGTGTGTTACGCGGTCAAAACGCTGTAGCTCTTAAATACAGACCAGAGGGCCAGCACTCAACCAGAGGCCTTAATGTAAATTGCGATGTAATTCAGTTTCAGTGGATTGTCTACTTTACTATGAATATCAGCCTATTTACACTGCAACAATTGTTGCAACAATATTTTTATTTAAATAACATTTACATAACATGTAAATATACATTTCTATTTACACTTGTAACCAGAAAAGGTCACACTTAAGAAGCAGAAAGTTAAAACATGCACCTTTCCATGTCAAAATATTATCTGTTGCTTTTGTGCAGCAGTTAGAAAGTTCACATTTTCTTTAGACTGTTAGAAAATGGAGTTATTTTCATGAACTTACACTACCGTTCATGAGTTTGGGGTCACTTAGAAATGTCCTTGTTTTTTAAATAAAAATGTCTACGTCCATTAATATAACATTAAATTGATCAGAAATACAGTATAGACATTGTTAATGTTGTAAATGACTGTTGTAGCTGGAAACTGATTATTTTCAATGGAATATCTACATAGGCAGAGGCCCATTATCAGCAACCATTACTCCTATGTTCCAGTGGCATGTTGTTGTTTGCTAATCCAAGTTGATCATTTTAAAAGGCTAATTGATCATTAGAAAACCATTTTGTGTATATGTTAGCACAGCTGAAAACTAGACGTCTTTAGACTAGTTCAGTATATAGAGCATCAGCATTTGTGGGTGTGATTACAGGCTCAAAATGACCAGAAACAAATAACTTTCTTCTCAAACTCATCAGTCTATTCTTGTTCTGAGAAATGAAGGCTATTTCATGTGAGAAATTGCTCTAACCAGATTAGAAAGGGGAATGGGAGGCCCCGGTGCACAACTGAGCAAGAGGACAAATACATTAGAGTGTCTAGTTTGAGAAACAGATGCCTCACAGGTCCTCAACTGGCAACTTCAATAAATAGTACCCGCAAAACACCAGTCTCAACGTTAACAGTGAAGAGGCCACTCCGGGATGCTGACCTTCTAGGCAGAGTTGCAAAGAAAAAGCCATATCTCAGACAGGCCAGTTAAAAGTAATTTAGCATTTTGTCGTTGTTTTTCATTCAGTTAAGCCTTCAGCTTGACTGAACTTAGATTGCCTGTGTGTGTGTGTGTTTGCTTATTCAGATTATGGTTAGGGTTTGATTGAGGTTAGGGTTAGGATTTGGTTTAGGGCAAGAGAATAGGGAACATATACTGATCAACCATAACATTATGACCACCGGCCTAATATTGTGTAGGTCCCCATTTTGCTGCCAAAACAGCCCTGACCCGTCGAGGCATGGACTCCACTAGACCTCTGAAGGTGTACTGTGGTATCTGACACTAAGACGTTAGCAGCAGATTCTTTAAGTCCTGTAAGTTGCGAGGTGGAGCCTCCATGGATCGGACCTGTTTGTCCAGCACATCCCACAGATGCTCGATTGAATTGAGATCTGGGGAATTTGGAGGGCAAGTCAACACTTTGAACTTGTTGTTGTGTTCCTCAAACCATTCCTGAACCATGGTTGCTTTATGTGTGTTCCTATGTGTTGCTCCCTTGTGCTAACAACAGCTGGTCAGACACTCACATCGCCTTCCATTAATGGTTCTACAAACTGAAAAGTAACGTAGTGGGCGTGTTTATGAGTTTCCCAGCAACTACTTGTCCATTTCTGTTATCACAAAAGGGTCTGGCTCAGGTCAGATTATGAAAAGAGAGTGTTCTGGAGAAGGCGTACAAGAAACTGAGTTTGTTAAACACTTACTGTATATGGAAAATAACAAAGTAGATTAAAACCAGCTGTGGAAATAGAAGAATAGAAGGGCATGCATGTTCTCTCATATATCTTCAGACTGCAAATTACAGAAAGAACTAGGGTGTCTCAGATCCTGTAAATGAGACATGAGGTCTTCTAAAAAAAATATATCCAAATAAGATCTTGGAGGATAAACAGTACACACTAGTAAAGACTCGATTCTGAGAAGGTGGAGTGGATATTAAAAGTCCACACACGCTTAGTGAAAATGCAGCTTTTTATGTAATGACTGAAATAAAAAAAATATTTGTAGACCTTTTTTGAAAATAAGATTTGAGAAGCAAATGGATAATTTGTCAGAAAAATAGCCATGGGCCACAAGGAGCCAGCAAAAAATGTATGGGATATTATTTTTCAAAGTACAGATCCGGCCAGGGATATAAAAGAATTTTGAAAGCATTACATATATCATGGAACACTGTGAAGACCATAATTAAGAAGTGAGGGCAAGGGTTAGGGTTAACCTCCAAAACTGATGACACAGCAAGGAGAAAGCTCATCAGGGAGGCTACCAACAGGCCAAAGGCAACCTTAAAGGGGCTGCATTTCTGCCTGTAACTGGGCACTCCCTGGATTGTACAGTGTTCTTTAAGTCTAAGATGTTGATTAGGGTGGTAAGACGGAAGCAATTTCATAAAAAAAAGAGCATCCGAGCTTGTACACATTTTGAAAGAAGATATTTAATTTAAAGAAGATTCCTTTAAATTACATATTAATAATCTTCCAAAACCTCTTTTTTTGAAGAAAGGCTGACGAAAGGCTGAACAGTACTGGTTGTAGCCAGTAATAAGCTTTACCGGTATCTACTAACTTACTGGAATAGTCATAAGAATTGAGCAATTGCTAGCGAGTCTGCCAAAGCTATTTCATTTCATGACTACAATACTACCCTCATGTTTATAAAATTATATACGTATTCCCAAAACCCAGACCTCCCCTGCCTCAACCATACTGGAGAGTGTCTGGTGTCCTGACACATATTAATATGTGCCTGAAGAGGACATCAGGTTCCTGTGGATGTGGCAGATTTGATCCTGGAGCCTTGTGTGCTTTTCTATTCTCTGCCATGCGTCAGTAATCTTCTTCCCTTATTGGCTGTGTGCTGTGCACAGCATGCCTGAAGGATGTGGTGGCACAGAAAGGCTAAGGGGAGCAGGTAGCTAGGTTTGATAAGAGCTGGAGTGTTACCTGTTTTGTGCTCCCAAGTCTGCTTCCTTCTCAGTTAACAACTGCAGGGTGAAGAAGCAGGGCCACTGCGTTTTGAGGTGTGTAGCACATCAAAATTGCCTATCATCTGTTGCATCACTCACCACAGTACCAAACTGCCTCTGGAAGCAACATCAGCACAAGAACTGTGCATTGGGAGCTTCACGAAATGGGTTTCCGTGGCCGAGCAGCCTCACATCAACATGTGCAGTGCCAACCTTCAGCTGGAATGGTATAAAGTACTCTGGAGCAGTGGGCACGTGTTCTCTGGAGTGATTAATCACACTTCGCAAACTGGCAGTGTGATGGACGATTCTGGGTGTGGCAGATGCCAGGAGAACGCAACCTACCAGAATGCATAGTGCCTAGTGGGGAGTTTGGTGGAGGAGGGATAATCTTCTAGTTTGGTGGAGGAGGGATATTCTTCTAATTCTAGTAAAGGGTCAACTTAATGCTACAGGATACAAAGAGATTTTAGACAATTGGGTGCTTCCAACTTTGTGGAAACAGCTTGGGAAAGGCCCTTTCATGTTGCAGCATTTTCTTAAGGGAACTCTTACTAGAACTTTTTCTAAAATTGTGGGGACAAATTTTTGTTATTTGGGTATGTAATCACATATGACCATATGGCCGTGCAGTGCCAACATGATTGGGCAAATGCCAAAATGAACCAAAAAGGACAACAAATGACCTCTGACCAAGCTAAATGTTTTTATCCCATCTCTCTTTATGCTTATGTCCTAACAGCTTATTTTAATGCTGTATCTCTGACTGGCAATAGGACTGTGAAGAAATTAGTGAGGGTGTTCTGTTTTAAGCATGGAGTGGGTCATCAGGATAGCAGCAGACTGTCTATGTCTTTGAACAGCCACCCACCCAGACAAAATAGTTTCTCTTCTTTGGAACAAACTGTGTATGTTGTAAACAGTGCAGTATGGTGAAGGATCCACTCTTTTAATGGAACTACCATGATTCATGTGACATTCAATAGAAAAATATTTCAGCTCATATTATTATAACATCATGGCTAATCAGCATTATCTAAGGAAATCATCAATGTATTAATACATTGTATTAATAAACAAAAACAAAATGTTATATTGTTGATGCATGGCATTAATGCATGAATTCTTTCTGGTCAGAAGACTGTGAAACCTGAACAGATGAATGTAGAATCCTCATAAACATTTTTAAACCTTGACGTTCTGCCACTGATGTTTATTATCTTTGTAAATACCCTGTCACCATATAATCCAAAAATAAAATCCAAAGTAGACTGGTACCAAGGCAGTGTTGTATTACAATGAGGGTTGTGTCGATGGGAGCGATAAGTGTGTGGGCATGCTGCTAGCAAGAAGTTTAAAAGGTAAACATCCAGTGAGCTCCGGTCACACACTCTGCCTGACAGCAGAATGTTGTTGCAATGCATGCAGGTCAACCAAACAACTAGTATTGAATAAAAACAAATGTGATCAGAGCTGTAAAATACTTTGTATATTCACTAAATTCTAAGTATATAATATTCTTATTTCGGTATTCTCCACCCTCAGCTTATTATGTTATATTTTAGTGCTACTGTTGTTGTGAAGACTGCAAAGATGGAATCTTCAGTGTGTTATAGTTGTCTGTGCTATTGCATGCTCCTGTTGCGTGTGAGCTGGGTGTGACTTTTTGTCAACCCGCTTCTGGAGTGCCAGGATATCTACAAAAACAGTCCTGAAATGTGAACTTCTCAGTCATAACACACAAGGTCTATTTCAGGTTTGTTGAAAATCATGCAAAAACAATTTTTGTTTGTCAACGAACAACCACACCACTTAAAAAAAAATCCATCAGAGAATTATGCATCCTAATCTTTATTCATTACCCCTACTGAACATTTTGAGCATGTTTCATTCTGTTGTAAAACTGGTTTATGAAACATTATTTGTTGTAATCCACACTGGCTCCGTGGGAATAAGAGTTTGATTTTCACCTTGTTAGTGTGGTTGTTGATGTCATGATGGGGAGTGAGTCACACTCTGCCTTGGATTCAGAGAATCACCTCGATTATACGTTCCCCTAAGAAGACAGCCCTGCTTACACATCTCTGAGATGCGTCACAGCAGCTTATTTCCACTAATGGGTCTTTCAGCCAGCCAGACACACACATGCATGCACACATGCATTCACACACAGACACACAGATGTACACAAAAAGCTTAATAAAAGCACAGACACATAAACACCCACATGCACACATGTTTATAAAGGGAACCATTTCAATAAAAGATTTACCGTAATACAATACTCACAATAATACCCAAAATAATACAATAAATACTACAATCCTCTAACAGGGTTCCAAAAAAAGTAAAAGTAGGATGTTCTAGGCAGTATCGTTTTAAAATGTGGCTGTGATAATTAGTGATAAGCAAAACCTGGATCTATTCTCTAAGCATTTAGATTGGAAATAAAAATATTACTATTTGATTAAAGTACAGATTATCAACGTTTATTCAAATGTGTTAATCACATATTGGTTTCAACATTTAGAAATGACAAGTCTTTTTTATGTATAGTGCCATTATTCCAGTGCTCCAAAAGTATTGGGACAATTGGCTTGACAGATGCCTGAATAGTGAAGTGTGTCCTTATTTGTGTGGACATTAGAGAAGAGTTGATTTTTAGTCCAAATTCTAGGTTTTGTGTTTGTCTTTGGAGTCTGCTAAACGTGTCAAATAAAGTCTAGGAAGCAATTATGAGGCTGTAAAAATATAATTAAAAATAAGTAAAGTACTGAGTTCAGAAAATGTGAACGGCCTAGTAAGCCAGGGAAAACCATCAAGTGCACCAAAGACTCACCATAATGACAATGAATAAATAAACAAATAACTTTTCTACAGATCAGGAAGCCATCCACAGAACACTTCACCAGCAGTTCACCTACAGAGGCTAATACATTGTAAACCACTTGTTCCCTAAAAAACAGGATTGCCAGGTTACAATTAACTGAAAAGCACTTTGAAGAGCTTGCGGAGTCAACAAAAGGCATTGTGGCAGATGAGATAAATATTAACATGTAATAGAGTAATGGCAAGAGGAAAGGTTGGCGAAAAAAGGAACCACTCCAGATCTACAGCAGAGGTCAGCTTCATGCAGCCCTGTGGGCCAAAATCAGACCACAAGACAATTTTCTTGGATATTTAAGCAGTCACACTTGAGTCCAAGTCATGTGACTAAAGTCCAGATCTCTGGTACTGGGTGTTGTGTAGGAGCCTCCCAAAAGTACCTCAAACAAGTACCCAAATGTACCCAAAACCACCCGAAAAAGTATGCAAAAGTATGCGAAACCATGCCAAAAAAGTATCCCAAGGTACCTCACAGAGACAATCAACTGTCCCTTCCTGAGGAACAGTGTTACTCCCATTGCTCTTCTCTTTGCGGCATACCTGTTCTACCCTTGACCTGGTGACCTCTCCCCTACTATCTGGCCCGCTCTCCTGCCTCACCCTGTCTGGGGCTGCAAGACTTCCAGATCAACCTCCAGGGTTCTAGGCCCAGTGCTCCTGGTTCTCTGCCCCACCAGCCTACCTGTCTCTCCGAGGACCAGAGTTCAGCTCACACCCTATTAAGATAACAGAAAACGTAGGTATCTGTTTTATTTATTTTTTAGGGTTTTTTTTTTGTTGATACTTTTGATTACCAGTTTGGGGGCCCTTTGGGGAGGATCCTACAAATCACTCCATACTCCAAAACTACCATAAACAATAATAAAATATCAAACTCAGAAATACAAGTACCAGAGGTAAGAGGCTGTTTCAAACAAATTATTATTTTACCGAAACAAAAGTTTGACTTTCCTGTGTAACTATTACTGGCTGAATCAGCGGCTGTGGATTTAAAATACTACCACTATTCAGATGTTGGGTCTAAACCAATTTGGATGGCTGAGTCTATTATTATTAATGCCAGAGAACAAGCTGCAGCCAGTTCTTTCTTGTCATTTGGGTCTTCCTCAAAGCTTGGCAAAGGATGAGAGGCTACAGGGCTGGACATGTTGATTCATATCCCTGTTGCAGATTACCCTCCAAAGTTTTCCTGTGTGTCTCTCTATGTCTTTATGTGTGGGTCTGTTGGTTATGTGTCATATCTCATACCAGATTATACATTTTTATGGAGAATAGCAGAACCTACATACAGTACGCGTTCACTAATCAGACAAGCCATGTGTCAAAGCCTGGGATTCACACCCTCTCACATGATGGTGGTTTGGTTTCTTGGTTTGTAGCAGTATAAATAGCACAGGCCAGAATGTTGAGAGTTTGCTGACCACTATAGACAACCTCACTCTCCAGGCTGTCTCAAGACTTAATGATCAGAGCTGGTATCAGGCAATGATCAGCTAGGACCAAGTCAGATTTTCAAAAGGTTTTTCCTACAGTATATTCATAGTACGCTACCGTTCAAAAGGTTGGCGGCACTTAGACATTTCCTTGTTTTCTATGAAAACATACACTAAATGAGATAAATATGAAATATAGCAAAATGAATAAGACATACAATGATTGACAAGGTTAGAAATAATGATTTTTAAATGAAAAAATAATTGTGTCCCTCAAACTTTGCTTTCATCAAAGAATTCTCCATTTGCAGCAACTACAGCCTTGCAGACCTTTGGATTCTAGTTGTCAATTTGTTGAGGTAATCGGAAGAGATTTCACCCCATGCTTCCTGAATCAGCTCCCACAAGTTGGATTGGCTTGATGGGCACTTACGCACCATATGGTCAAGCCACAACCACAACAGCTCAATATGGTTGAGATCCGGTGACTGTGCTGGCCATTCCAATATAAACAGTATACTAGCTGACTGCTTCGTTCCTGAATAGTTCTTGCATAGTTTGGAGCTGTGCTTTGGGTCCTCTTGTTGGAGGAGGAAACTGGCGCCAATCAAGCGCCGTCCACAGGCTAAGGCATGGAGTTGCAAAATTGAGTGATAGTCTTCCTTCTTCAAGATCCCTTCTACCCTGTACAAATCTCCCACTTTACCACCACCAAAGCATCCCCACCACATCACCTCCACTATGCTTGACAGATGGTATCAAGCACTTGTCCAGCATCTTTTCATTTGGTCTGTGTCTCATGAATGTTCTTTGTTCTCCAATCTTCCTCTTTCCAGTGTCTCTGTTCTTTGGCCCATCTTGATCTTTTATTTTTATTGGCCAGTCTGAGATATGGCTTTTTCTTTGCAACTCTGCCTAGAAGGCCAGCATCCCGGAGTCGCCTCTTCACTGTTGACGTTGAGACTGGTGTTTTGCGGGTACAGTTTAATGAAACTGCCAGATGACGACCTGTGAGGCACCTGTTTTTCAAACTAGACACTAAGGTATTTGTTCCCTTGCTCAGTTGTGCACCGTGGCCTCCTACTAATCTTTCTACTCTGGTTAGAGCCAGTTTGCGCTGTTCTGTGAAGGGAGTACTACATAGCATTGTACGAGATCTTCAGTTTCTTGGCAATTTCTCACACAATAGCCTTCATTTCTCAGAACAAGAATAAACTGACAAATTTGAGAAGAAAGTTCTTTGTTTATAGCCAGTTTAAGCCTGTAATCGAACCCACAATTGCTGATGCTCCAGATACTCAACTAGTCTAAAGAAGGCCACTTTTTTGCTTCTTTAACCAAGACAACAGTTTCCAGCTGTGCTAACATAATTACAAAAGGGGTTTCTAATAATCCATTTGCCTTTTTAAATGATTAATTTGGATTAGCAAACACAACATGCCTTTGGAACACAGGAGTGATGGTTGCTGATAATAGGGTAAAAGGTTCCCAGGTTTCAGTATTTTTTGAGGGGGTCAAATTGACTTGTCTGTAATATTGTGGAGTCACTACCCCCTCGCCCCCTAAATTGGTTACAGAAATGCACCCCTGGCATCATATCAATGACCAACTCTGCTTGCTTTTCAGTAGTCTCACCCTATTTTTTTTAGACTTCAAAAGACAAATAACCAGTCGTGTATGATAAGTTAAAAGAATGATAATTAACATTAACTTCTGAAGGTATGATACTGTCAAAATAGTTGATCCCTGTTTTGTTCAGACTGAATTATCAGAGAGAAGACCGATGCTTGTTAAGCGCTATACATGTCATCCACCTTAAAATCTGCATGGAGGCTAACAGCATTTAAAAAATATTTAACTACAGAATAAAAATTGTTATATTAAATTAACCAGTACTTCTTTCGCTCATGTTCTTTTGGTTTGAACTAACATTAGCCAGAAAACAAGGGTACAATCCTGATCATAATAGCAACTCATGTGTTGCCTAAGGACTAAGTTAATATCCAGGATCATGTGTCAAAACAAAGATGCACAGAATACCAGGACATTTGTTCCAGAATAGTAAGTTGAGACAAGTTAAAGACTTAGTGTATTTGGTTTAAAAAACTCAAGTCAACTGGAGATCAGTTCATAAATTTTAAACAAAAGTATAAATGCAACATGTTGGTCCCATGTTTCATGAGCTGAAATAAAAAATCCCGGAAGCGTATTTCACTAAAATTGTGTGCTTAAATTTGTTTTCATCAGTATTTGTAATAATTTTAGCGTTTCCAAGATAATCATTCCACTTGACAGGGTTAACATATCAAGAAGCTGGACAATAAAAGGCTACTCAATACAATTTCAGTATTGTCATATAACAAAATACCATAAAGGTCTCAAGTTTTGAGTGAGTGTGCAGTTGACATACTGCAGGAATGTACCACCACGAGTATATAGCACACTAGAGGTAGAGTATAGCACATTACAATATATTGAAGTAGAGGACATGCATAAGCACCTTTAAGCAAAGTTTTTTGGCCAAATAGTTGTCAGTGTTTGGTCTGTTTAGGGGTGGAAGCCCACAGACAGGTTACGCATCTCAGTAGTCTACTATTTTCCCATAAGTATGTACTTGTCCACTATCCACTACAAATCAAATTGTCACATACAGTAGATATAAAATGTCTACACACCCCTGTTAAAATGGCAGGTTTTTGTGATGTAAAAGAATGAGACAAAGATAAATCATGTCAGAACTTTTTCCACTTTTAATGTGACCTATAATGTTAACAGTTCAATTGAAAAACAAACTAAAATCTTTGAGGTGGAAAAATAAAAAAATAAAAACTCACAATAACCTGGTTGCATAAGTGTGCACACCCTCTTATAAGTGGGGATGTGGCTGTGTTCAGAATTAACCAATCACATTCAAACTCATGTTAAATAGAAGTCATTACACTCCTGCCATCATTTAAAGTGACTCTGATTAATCACAAATAAAGTTCAGCTGTTCTAGTAGGATTTTTCTTACATTTTCTTAGTTGGATCTCAGAGCAAAAGCCATGGTCCGCAGAGAGCTTCTAAAGG
>JACXGI010000388.1:75220-104788 GCA_016801175.1 Esox masquinongy
AAATATGGCACAACAGAGACATTACCAAGAACTGGATGTCCCTCCAAAATTGATGAAAAGACGAGAAGAAAACTGGTCAGGGAGGCTTCCAAGAGGCCTACAGCAACATTAAAGGAACTGCAGGAATTTCTGGCAAGTACTGGCTGTGTGCTACATGTGACAACAATCTCCCATATTCTTCATATGAATGGGCTATGGGTAGGGTGGCAAGACGGAAGACTTTTCTTACAAAGAGAAACATCCAAGCCCGGCTGAAGTTTGCAAAAACAAACATCAAGTCCCCCAAAAGCACGTGGGAAAATGTGTTATGGTCTGATGAAACCAAAGTTGAACTTTTTGGCCATAATTCCAAAAGGTATGTTTGGCGCAAAAACAACACTGCACATCACCCAAAGAACACCATACCCACAGTGAAGCATGGTGGTGGTAGCATAATGCTTTGGGGCTGTTTTTCTTCAGCAGGAACCAGGGCCTTAGTCAGGGTGGAGGGAATTATGAACAGTTCCAAATATCAGGCAATTTTGGCACAAAACCTTCAGGCGTCTGTTAGAAAGCTGAAGATGACGAGGAAGTTCACCTTTCAGCACGACAACGACCCAAAGCACACATCCAAATCCACAAAAGCATGGCTTCACCAGAAGAAGATTAACGTTTTGGAATGGCCCAGCCAAAGCCCAGACCTGAATCCAATTGAACATCTGTGAGGTGATCTGAAGAGGGCTGTGCACAGGAGATGTCCTCGCAATCTGACAGATTTGGAGGGCTTTTGCAAAGTAGAGTGGGCAAATATTGCCACGTCAAGATGTACCATACTAATAGACTCCTACTCAAAAAGACTGAGTGCTGTAATAAAACCAAAAGGTGTTTCAACAAAGTATTAGTTTAAGGGTGTGCACACTTATGCAACCAGGTTATTGTGAGTTTTTATTTTTTATTTTTCCACCTCAAATATTTCAGTTTGTTTTTCAATTGAATTGTTCCCATTATAGGTCACATTAAAGGTGGAAAAAGTTCTGGCATGATTTATCTTTGTCTCATTCTTTTACATCACAAGAACCTGGCATTTTAACAGGGGTGTGTAGACTTTTTATATCCACTGTATATTACTGTGCAAAAGTATTAGGCCACTCTAAAAAAAAAAAAAAAAAAAAAAAAATATATATATATATATATATATATATATATATATATATATATACAGTATCTCACAAAAGTGAGTACACCCCTCACATTTTTGCAAATATTATTATTATATTTTTTCATGTGACAACACTGAAGAAATGACACTTGGCTGCAATGTGAAGTGGTGAGTGTACAGCTTGTGTAACAGTGTAAATTTGCTGTCCCCTCAAAATAACTCAACACACAGCCATAAATGTCTAAACCGCTGGCAACAAAAGTGAGTACACCCCTAAGTGAAAATGTCTAAATTGGGCCCAATTAGCCATTTTCCCTCCCCAGTATCATGTGACTCGTTAGTGTTACAAGGTCTCAGGTGTGAATGGGGAGCAGATGTGTTAATTTTGGTGTTATCGCTCTCACCCTCCCTCATACTAGTCACTGGAAGTTCAACATGGCACCTCATGGCAAACTCTTTGAGGATCTGAAAAAAATAATTGTTGCCCTACATAAATACGGCCTAGGCTATAAGAATATTGCCAAGACCCTGAAACTGAGCTGCAGCACGGTGGCCAAGACCATACAGCAGTTTAACAGGACAGGTTCCACTCAGAACAGGCCTCGCCATGGTCGACCAAAGAAGTTGAGTGCACGTGCTCAGCGTCATATCCAGAGGTTGTCTTTGGGAAATAGACGTATGAGTGCTGCCAGCATTGCTGCAGAGGTTGAAGGGGTGGGGGGTCAGCCTGTCAGTGCTCAGGCCATACGCTGCACACCGCATCAAATTGGTCTGCATGGCTGTCGTCCCAGAAGGAAGCCTCTTCTAAAGATGATGCACAAGAAAGTCTGCAAACAGTTTGCTGAAGACAAGCAGACTAAGGACATGGATTACTGGAACCATGTCCTGTGGTCTGATGAGACCAAGATAAACGTATTCGGTTCAGATGGTGTCAAGTGTTTGTGGCGGCAACCAGGTGAGGAGTACAAAGACAAGTATGTTTTGCCTACAGTCAAGCATGGTGGTGGGAGTGTCATGGTCTGGGGCTGCATGAGTGCTGCCGGTACTGGGGAGCTACAGTTCACGAAGGGAACCATGAATGCCAACATGTACTGTGACATACTGAAGCAGACCATGATCCCCTCCCTTTGGAGACTGGGCCGCAGGGCAGTATTCCAACATGATAACGACCCCAAACACACCTCCAAGACGACCACTGCCTTGCTAAAGAAGCTGAGGGTAAAGGTGATGGACTGGCCAAGCATGTCTCCAGACCTAAATCCTATTGAGCATCTGTGGGGCATCCTCAAACGGAAGGAGGAGGAGCGCAAGGTCTCTAACATCCACCAGCTCCGTGATGTTGTCATGGAGGAGTGGAAAAGGACTCCAGTGGCAACCTGTGAAGCTCTGGTGAACTCCATGCCCATGAGGGTTAAGGCAGTGCTGGAAAATAATGGTGACCACACAAAATATTGACACTTTGGGCCCAATTTGGACATATTCACTTAGGGGTGTACTCACTTTTGTTGCCAGCAGTTTAGACATTAATGGCTGTGTGTTGAGTTATTTTGAGGGGACAGCAAATTTACACTGTTACACAAGCTGTACACTCACTACTTTACATTGTAGCAAAGTGTCATTTTTTCAGTGTTATCACATGAAAAGATTTAATCAAATATTTGCAAAAATGTGAGGGGTGTACTCACTTTTGTGAGATACTGTATATACTATGAATTAATTATATTTCTCTAAACAGTTACTCTTTATTTTTTCAAATTTACAATATACAACATTTCAGTAAACACAAAGAAACATTAACACAATGAAAACTAGCAAAAACAAATCTGTATTTTTTGTGGCCTCCCTCAGAACTGAAGCAATTCGCTTTGCTAAATTGTTGTGTCATTTTTTAACTAGTCCTGTTGTCATTTCTTCTAGCAGGATTTGCCTTAACTCTTCTTTTGGCTTTCACTGCATTTTCCTCAAATGACTCCATGGCATTTCATCTACCCATTTCATAAGATATCAATTACCTCACAAGAAATTATTTTTCACTTGCATTATGTATTTTTTCTAATGTTATGTAGTGTTTTGCAGGCAAATAAACACTTATTGACCAGATAAATTGCTTTAAACAAATGTATTGTGTGGCCTAAGACTTTTGCACAGTACTCTACTTCCTAAACAACAGATTATTGGTGACATTATTGTTCTGTAGTGTTGCACCAAGGACTTTCTCTGGTTCTGTACTGCTGTCTTTCATCTCTGTTCTTCCTTGAGCCAATCAGATGTAGTAATATAATTCAGGAAAGTAAGAGTGGGGAATATAAGCTAAATCTAGTTATTGTTTCCTTTAAACAGACAAAGACAGACAGGGAATTCAAACCATTAGAAACAGCAGTAGTAATCCTTGAGCCAATATGTGTTAAATGTGTTAAAAGTTTGCTTTTTCAACCACTTTTAGATTCTGTCAAGAAAATCGCTTTAGATGTTATAAAATCTTTATTGATTTTACTATTATTATTATGTATATTTATATTCCACAATTCTAGACAGATCCACCTTAATAATAATCATTAACTACTTAGCCCTTCTGAGAAGAGGTCATTTTTTAGATACACTGAATAGCTTTGGACTTGATACAATGCCAATGGCATTCATTTTGGTTCCTGTTGTTCTGAACTTTATTCCTGACCAGGAGGAGTTTGACTCAGACTATGACTCTAGCAATGAGTCTGACTTTGACTGTGATGACGACACTGCCGCCTTCATCCAGCTCAGACGTCCCCCATCACCTCCTGACGCCGTAGTGCCCCAGTGGCCAGGAACCATGCCCCTGTCCGGATGGCTGAGCTAGACCAGGCAGAGGGCCTGGACAGGCAGGTTAGAGCCCCAGTAGCCCAGGATAGAGCCTTAGTTTCCCAGGCAAGAGCATTACTTTCCCAGGCTAGAGCACTAGTTTCCCATACTACAGTATATGTTTCCCAGGCAAGAAACTACTTTCTCCAGATACAGCCTTAGGTTCTCAGACTACAGACCTAGGCTCCCAGGCTAGAAAAATAGGCTCACAGGCTAGAGCCTTGGACTCCCACACCAGAGCCTTAGATTCCCAGAGTAGAACCTTAGTTTCCCAGGCAAGAAACTTAGTTTCTGCAGATAGAAACCTAGTTTCCCACAACAGAACTCTGGTTTTACTTTCCAAGACTAGAATCATAGTTTCCAAGTTTAGTCAGGCTAGAGCCCCAGTGGCCCAGCCTGGGGAAGCACTCTGAGTCTAGAGGTTATGGGGCACAATCAGCATGAGAACCTCCAAAGCTCCAGCCCCAAGAACATCAAAAGCCCTGAATATGCCCAGCCCTCCACTTAGGTGGCACCACCATGCGCTACCTATAAGCGCATCCAAGAGTCATCCGGCCCAGCCAGGCCTCGTCCAGCTAGGTGCCAGACCAGCGAGAGCGCCAGCAACAGCACATCCTCTAAGAGAAAGTGACCTCGGTTGGTACCCATTAAACCCCTAAAATGCTGCACGGCAACTGTGTTTTGAGAGTACATGAATAGTACATGATTATCTATGTATTGTAGTGCATGTTAGTCCATTTGTTCATTTGTGACTACAACCAACTACAATCAACATAGTGAACTTATATTTTATTAATTAGGCTGAAATTGGAAATAAACAAATTGCATGTTAAAAATCAATCGTCTTTCTGTTCCTTATAACTTCAGTTTTCATTACTGCTAAAATGCAGCAAAATATGACGAAAAAATTTATTCTGCCTCTGACAAAGGCAACACTGATTCTAGAAAATAACTAAGTTACAAAACATAGTGAAACACAGACAATTTTTCAATACTTTATGGTTGTAACACTATGACAATATGAAAATGATGATAATGGCATTTTATGTTAGACCTGTTGCAGCCTGTTGGCTGTGATAGTACTTTTGGCCAAGAACTCAGACATGGACAAATAAATGATGCAAAAATATCCTAGATATATAAATTACAGTGTTAGTTTTTGGTCTAGATCAGGATGTCTCCAACCCTGCTCCTGGAGATTTACTGTCCATGTTGTTTTCACTCCAACCCTAATTTAGCACCCCTGATTAAGAATTGGACAGTTAATAACTGAATTAGGCTGCATATACATGGGGTTGGAGTGAAAGCAACCAGGACAGTAGTTCTCCAGGAACAGGGTTGGAGAACCTTTTCAGACTACTCACCATGCAGAGAGCCAAATATTCCTGTCACCTGGGGATATTTTGTAGGATGTGAATTTAATGTGTGCAGACTGTTGGTAGTGACATTATATGGCAGGATAGCATTTTCTGTGAATTTTTTTAAACATAAAGAAAACTACTAATTCAATCAGTATCATGTTTAAGTATAATTATAGAATGATGTTCCATTGAAATAAGTGTTATATTTTATTCATAATGAATTGCTGTATTTTTAAACATGAACTTTTGGAATTATGACAGCCACCATGAAAAATAAATATAGTAGATGTACTAACAATTACTATTACAAAATTCATTTAACAATAGGTTTGTTAATATATAATGTGCTACGTTTAAATTCTTAACTGTTTTTAATAGTTTTTGGGGTGGGACTGCAATTCACAGCACACCTGTAGAATCACCCGTATACAATCCCAGGGAAGTGAAGTGCTACCAGTTCATCATATATTACCTGTGTAAGAAAGTGCACATGGGTGTACAAATGTATAATCTAATCAAGTCCATGCTATTTAACCAATGCCTTAAGGTATGTACTCATATGAAGAAAACCCCAACTCACTGCTGTTGTAGTCACTGGGCTGCAGTAGATCAGTGAATGAGTAATTTTTCACCACCTCTTTTAGAAAAACTTGTTTGAGTTGATCTAGGCCAAAACCTGATCATAATCGCAATTGTTAAGCCTCAGCATTTGATGTATTTTTTCTTGGCAGGACTTATGTTTTGCATGTGTAAATTCTTCTGCATGAGTTAAATAAATAGTATTAATCACTCTTTGACTATTGAGGCAGTTCAACAGTGGGTTTATTCAGTGTTGACTACGCCAAGCCCTCTGAGGTATGTTCATTAGAGTGTTTGACATTTATCATTGACATGGCTTTCATCTCAGCCAAGAATACAATTCTCTGCCAAAAATGATACTAGAGTAATATCGTTCCTTCTGGGACTTAAGATTCTGTTGAATTCCGATACATTGCATCCCATTTTCTTATTACAAAATGAATCAAAGCTATGGATACACAGTGTTTTATACAAATGCAAATGTTTAACATTGTTGACGTTAGATCTGTGGGATACTTACGCCCACAGGACAATTTTTCTCTAAATGTTACCCACGTTTTTTTCCTAACCAATATTATTATTCACCGTTATGGTCTTTCAACAACTACCCGTCAGTTTTGGAGAGTCAATGATTGAGACAGGTGAAGCAGCAACAGGGGATATAGTGGTTAGAGAATCGGACCAAAAAGGTAGATGAAATGACTACCAACTAGATTAATATTAGTACTAAAAATAATAATTGAATCTATCGCTCTGTGCCTGAGTTCACGTTAATTGCTCCCAGAGCATTCGTTGTGGAAGCCTCCCCACATCTCTCCAATTTGGATTGAGTTAAATGTAAAACCAATTCTTGGTTGGACCTCGTGTGAAAATGGGCAACTATTTGCTCTCCCTTTCCTCCAATGCACATCTTGCCAAGCAGTTCTTCTTGTAATTACACTCACACCAGAAAGTGCTTGCAAGTCAACATGCTTGAATGAGTCAACATTATCTGACCAACAACCATGATTGAGCTTGCAGTTGCTAAACCTACTATAAGGAGTCACTAGAGCAAGATCATAAGAGGTCGCCTTCCCACCCATCTACCCCAGACCTCACTCCGTGGGACCCCAAGCATTGTCAATGTGCTGTAACCAGAATTTTAACTCCTCGCTGCAATGATGCAGCTGTACTGCGAGGCAGGGACTTGGATCACTGTGCCACTCCAGCACTTTTTAACATTGTTGGTTTTGGCCTTGACATCAACAGATGCTCTCCCTTCATTTCTGACAATGATATGGTGACAGTCATTATCTCCCGGAAAATGCTCTCACCCTGTTTCAGGATGCTTATGACGTATACTCAAGATGGCATAGAACACAAGGTCTAATCGAAATTTGACTTCCATTTTTAACCCAAACAGCTTCCATGATTTTTTTCATTGTTCCATGGTTTATTCCCGACAGATCTGGCAGCATTCGTGTCACTGTGCTTCACACTCAATTTACTCCATAATAAACCTCTCACCAACCCATCTGTTTTATCCAGTCAGGACAATTGTTGCTTATTAAGACACATGGTTCCCAGGGTTTCATTAGTCATATCAACATATCCAGTCAAATCATCATCAATAATCCCAACCGACCACGTCTAGGCAGCAACACCCACACAATACACCACTGTGCATCCCTATCAGCAAATCAGCGTGTCAGGGGACTGTTCAGACAAATAACTCTGAAGGGCTTTGAACAGAGACAGTGCCGCTGTCTGCAACAGGTGAACGAGAGGGTCCAATCAATGTTTCCATCAGAAGATGGGGGAGAGGATAATGACATTCTCCCTCTTAACCTCTCTTTATGCCTTAGACTAACTGAACTTGCCTGTCACATTTTGTCTTTCAATAGAATACACCACAATGCATTTTAAACAATTTTTTGAGATGAGGTTTCTAACAATTATTTTACCATACTTTAACTCTGAATTACTCCATGATATAAAAAGCATTACACTACATGCTGAAAAACCATATACCACAGATATGACATCATATAACCTTGTACTGTTCTAATTGCATTGGTAACTGTTTCATATTAACAAACTCCCTTTTTGGGAGTTTGTTTTATATTGCTATACCACAGCTAAGTGCTGTATCCAGGCACTTTGCAATGTGTCATGTTTAAGAAGTGGCATATTGGCCATATACCACAACCCCTCATGCCTTATTGCTTAAATAACAAGGTTTTAACTAATTATCGTTACATGGTGCATGTTCTAGGAAGATCTCATTCAAGCTTCAAACCTCTCTGAGGCAGGACTAGCTGTCTTTCATTGTTGGACATCACAGCAGGGAGAAGTTACTCAAACAGCTTTGTCACCAACCTTTTAGAAGCTGGCACAATGCCCAGGAGAGGACTACCACAGGGGAAGGGCTACAGTTGACTCCACAGCACAGAGCCTTAATCAGCTGCATCAAAACAATCATTAACTGAGCTCCAGCCTGTCTGCCGGCCTGCATGGCCTCTCCATCTCTGTCTGTCTACCTGCAGACCAGGGGACTCACCTCACGAACAGACAGAGGAAAACATTCTACTCTGTGTCTCCCTGGTGGAACAAAATTGAACAACTCACTTCTGTCAAGCTCCACAAACTCAATACAAAGCAGACCTCTCCCATAGGCCTACATGTAACAGAGGCCTGCTCTGCACCCACACTACAGTGCAATAGGTTCTGGCAAGAGCACAGACATGTGACAAAGTACCTTGACACCCTTGGATCTTTAGAAACAGCCATGTATGTTCAGGAATTTTAACTACTGTGTAATGTGCAAAAAATAAACATGCAAAACTTAGAAAAGGGTGCAAAATACAAATCTGTACTTCTGTCACATTTATTTTATATACAAGCTTCAAAGCTGCCTCCAAACTGTAAATTGTTAACTGTTAACCCGGGGTCCTCAATGATTACCGTCGTGTTGCATTAACACCTGTCATAATGAAACGTTTTCAAAGCTTGGTTTTCGTCAACATACAAAACAAGGTAAGATACTTTGCTGGCTGACAATTTACCTACAAGGCACAGAAAGCTTACCTGCTACAACTGGCTTGTGTATCCAGACATGGGCACTGATTTATTTAACATAAGTATTTAATTACTTTTGAATATTTTGTAATTTGTATTCTGATGGACGGAAAATAATCAGATGTAATTTGTAACAAAATACTTAGAGGGATTGTATTTTGCGTATTTGAAATACTTATAATTCTCAATCAAATATATCATTTTATTTTCAAACAAGACAACAACTTTCATCACCAGGCTAAATGTGACTACTAAATATAGCCAATCATAGTTTTTGGCAAGATGCAAGTAAATCACATGACACATCCAGTTGGGTCCACCGTGGTAAACTTAGCTTTCCTCATGACCACTGACCAGTAACCCAAAAGAAGCTGCTTTGGTGCTCGGTGCAAATTGCCATAAGGTAAAGTATGCTGTAAATTATACTATCAGATATTGCTCACTGAAAGACATTATCGGACAGAAGAATAGAGCAATTAGCAAATCGCTGACTGCTCTCTAGTACTTGTTAATGTACTTGCTTGCTTGCTAGTGACGTTGGCTATCAAGGTATATCAGCCCATTTTTGGTCACAACCCCTTGCGCAGTAAAAGAGGATGGGTTTCCACGATTCTCTCGTCTTCTCACTTGACGAAAAAAAAGTCGGTTATCGTCATCTATATTGATAGTTATTGTACCAATGTCATTCATGAATGAAAGAAAAATGAACGTTGTTGTGCTATGAAATGAAATAGCTTTGGCATTGTACATTTCACCTTCAGTCTCGCTAGCAATTGCTCAATTCTTATGACTATTCCAAGTAGTAGGCCTATGTAGATACTAGTAGGCCTATTACTGGCTAATAAGCTGTTAAAACGCCAGTGGCAAAAGCCATTCAGTTCAGATGCTATTTGTGGTGGACGTAAACTTAATGAGAAACGTTAGTCAGTTTAACACAATGCTTAATGGTGTCTCGCCAAATTTTCAAACTTGGCGTGATGTTAATGCGTGACAAAATGATCTAATGTCGAGACGCAATTTTATGACGAGGTAGTATGTCCAAATCGATCCCTACAGTAATCTCTTTCTAATTTAACGCGTTAAATGTAGTGTATCAGCTACTTTTTCCTCTTCAGCGGGAAGGAGTCACCTGAGGAACCCAGGATAAAGGTACCAGTCGTTTTTTGCTTAATTAGCAAACCATTCAGTTAAAACACAAATTATTCTCACCTAATTTACATGTAGCTATCATTATTGCTGCCACAGTTGTATCCCCAGTAATATTGAGATATATTGAGAAACAATGTGATTTTTCTTCCTTCAGATGAGTTTGTTGAAATATTTTAAACCATTTCAGCAAATGAGAAAGGGGGGGCAGGATCAAGAGTATCAGGTAACTTTAGCTAAACAGATGACAGTCTGAATTTAATGATGTATTTACTTGAACCTGAACAGCCTTACTAACTAGGAGAAAATTATTAGTAGCATCTGCAAAAGTTTATGCTCTGTTTTTTAGAAGAAGAGTATGAATTACACTTCTTCTAAATCTTGAGAGTGAAGAACATAGTATGCAGTCTATGTCAGGGGGCTAAGGTTTTTTTTAACATCTAACACCCCCCATGGAATCCTGTTTCAATGTTTCTTTGGCCAATACATTTTTTGTAATACTTAAAAATAATTGTTAATTGTGGTGTTTATATATAGCTATCAATTTATGTATTTTGAATACTGAAACATTTTAATATTGTGAAAAAAGATACCTGCATAAATTTTAGAACAGTTAACAGCAGTTTTTTTTTTTTCATTTTTGCCCAACCCCCCCTGACCCCCCACGTCCAAAAACATTCAACCCACAGCAAGAACATTTTCCAGAGGAAACACTGGTATCACCCCTGTTATACCTGTTGTTGGTTTGGATGTTAGCTAATGTAGGGAACTAGTTTAAAGAACCATGGAGTTTCGACAAATTGGTTTAACAATGCAGAACACTCTGCACACATATAGCTTTGTGGCGTAGTGGTAACAGACACAGCCTGTCTCATAGGAGATCCCCGTTTGATTCCAGTGAGGGCAACAACATTCATTCCTTCTAATCGTGGGCAGGCCAAACTAGGCGTGCCTGTTCATTTTCTTGTTTATTACTGAGTTTTCAATGTCTGTGGAGTGTCAGTTTTGTGCACTATTTCAAATAAAATGTTTTACAATATGAATTATGAAGAATTATTAATAAAATCAAAAGGGAATTGATTGCAGTGTAAGGGCATACATGAAGCAGAATATTTAGTTTTTTACGTTGTTTAACAAGTGGAAAACACTTCTTTTTCTTATACTGAAATTTGTATCTTGCTCTACTCTAATGGCATCGTTCATTGTCTCTTGCATATTTAATGATTGCTTGTAACATTAGAGATCTAGGAAATCAGCTTACTCTACTGTTACACATATTGTAAATTGCTCCTGAAAAAGGCTTCTGCTTAAATGCCGAAAATTGTGTTAAAGATAATTTTGTATATATTTTTGTATTTTGAAATTACTTGTATTTTAATTACCAATTTTCCAGTGCTTTAAACAAAAAACAGCCCCTCCTAATGATGAAGGGATTCAGTCCACAATGGAGAAGTTTGACCTCTGATGAAAAATCTAACCTATGTCTGGAACAAATTTTATTAAGGATCAACTGAAGTGAGATGCATATTGGGTACACCCTCTCACCAGGTACACAACCTGATCGCTAAATGTAATCATAATTTTCTAGGCCAATAAGAGCTTAAGTCAATCTGGAATTCAGATGCTTTGATGAATCTTAATAAATGGCTGTCAAAGCCATTTACCTTGAGTTCATATATAAGAGAGGTCAAGAAATCACTTCTCATACACCCATTGAAGAGCGAATATGTAAAACTTTGCTATTTACCACATAAAACCAAGAGAGCTATTAACATTTTTTTTCTGGCATCAATAGAGCTTTTAAATGAAAACATAGCTCTTTATAGAAACAGATGTTTATGGCTTAAATAATCTTGTGAGCATTTGTTTATGTATGTTCCTGTTAATGCGTTTACTGTGTACATATTATCATTATCATATTCATCCTGCCACATCTGAAGTTCCTTTTGGAAGAAGAAAGTATTTCAATTAAATTACATTTGACTGCAAATAACTGAATTAACAGCTGGTTAACGTTATGTTCAACTTGTTATTTTTTTTTACTCAGGTGGTCTTTTAAAAATGATTATGATCAGATTACAACTGCACATTGAAGTAAACATTGGATGTAAAGAGTCAAGTGAGTTTGCGTCAGATCCACAGGTGTCAATGCATTCATTTCAATGCCTCCGTATTGGGCATGGGTTGTAAACTCAGGCCACGGGCCGTAATTTGAGTGGTGACCTCCCACAGGACGCTGGGAAGGTAGAGGCCTTTGGCCGTGTGAATGGTGTTTGGAGGACGCCATCTGCTCCAGTTTATGGTTCATTAGTCATGCTACCGGGGACAGGCAGGCTGCCCTATCATCAACAGGTACAATGGGACTGTGCTAGATGTCACGTTAACCCAATCTGGGTTTGGGTTTTTACATCCTCTCCAAATAGATCAAAGGGGCAGAAATCAATCGATAGCCATATTTAATATTAATATAATATATATTATAATATAGACAAATATTTGCTTCTTTTTACAAAATATATATTTTAATTGTGTACTTTAGTTTGGTTCATGGAATAAACAAACATTTCCTGAAATGTTTTACCTTCCCAGAAGTCCATAGGTGTACTGTGAATCTGCCAGCAGTAATGCAATCTCGTCCTTCTGCATGGTTAACACACACTCCTCCAGGGCCTGTGCATCAAACAGCACTAAGTTACTCCCTCACTGCTAATGCTTTATGTTCACACATTAGTAAATTACTATGAAAATTTATTAATTCAAATTGATTAATATTCCTCAGATGAATTGAGCACTTACAATGGCATACGTTGAAACCCTATAGCCACATATGGACATAGAATAACAACATACAATGTGCAATTTTTTTTTGTTGTGGCCACACAGACCTATAACTCTTAAATGAACATTTTGTGAAGGATTAGTTCAGTAGGTTCAGGTGTATGTGACAGGCTCCTTGTGTATTGGAACTAGTCCTGACTGTGGAATGCCTGAAGGGCTCACCTGGTTGACATCTCCCTCTCCGATGATAAACACCAGTTTAGGGTCCTTCTCTACTACAGTCCCGTCCTCCAGCAATCCCTGCATTTTGACTGTGACCTCCTGACCCCAGGCTGTGTGCTCAGCTTGCTCAGGGCCGGGCTCCAGAACCTTCTTTCTCAACATCCGGTCATCTGGGCGAAGGAGCAACGGATGGACAGACAGAGGTGAGAGAGGTAGGAGGACAGGGGAGAATAGGGGGACAGGGGTAAATCTGCCTGTTGTTGAGACAGTTGGAGACAAAACAACTTCTAGGATAGGGCATAATGTTGTGTAATTCAGAAGCTGTTCCATGCGGTATATGACGAAATGTAATGTAATACACTTGATAGACCCGACAACTCCACATGACTTTCAATATCTCTACAATTTGTTTTGCAATGAGAACAAAAGATTCAACACCCACTTAAATCTTCCACGGTCATGGTTCTAAAAATATAGGCTGACAATTTCTATTTTTATTTAACTTATTTAACCAGGTAAGTCAGCTGAGAAATAATTCAATTTTTAATGATAACCTGGCCAAAGGCATTCAAATGCAATTAACAATACAGAACTACATACTACACATGGTTTATAAACTATATATAAATACAAATAAACAAAAATAAACAGGAAATTAAACTAAATACAGTGAGCCACATTTACATATAGGTTTGACAGCATCAGCAGGTGTATGGATCAGATATCGGCTTGGTTTTTTTGTTTTTCAAGGAGTGAGGTGTGATTAAAGTGTTACTGTTAAAGGTATCGTCAGTTTGCTCTGGTCAATGTCAGAAGCTAAAATAAATAACTACCAAAGAAAGTGTAGGCTTTTGGAGTGACCAGTAACATTTCTACCAGAGTGCAGGTTGCAATTGGAATAGGAGATGTTAGGGAGTGAACTATAGTAACATACCTGTGATGTCTTCCCAGTCCTCAGCAAGGAACAATTCCTCGAAGCAGGAGGAGGTCCAGGGCATCTTATAGTCTGGGAAGAGGCTTTCCTCTGAGCACTCCCGGTCCTCCGCAGACTCTGTCTCACTAAACCGTACTGTCTTCATAAAACTAGGGGTCTTTTTCAGCTTGCTTTCTTCCACACAGGGAGTCTCTGTCTTGTCGGGTTTAGGGATAGGCAGGGGGTTTAACTTAGCGGCCCTGTTCCCTTCACCCTGATTGTCTAACCTGGTGTCTCCCTTCCCATGGGGCTCCTTGTCTTCCTGCTGAGGCCCTTGGGACCGTTCTTTCTCATCACTGTACTTGTCGAAAGGGCCTGTAAGGATGTCCTTTGACTCAGGCTCCACATTTAAACAATTCTCCTTCTCTCCGGGACAGGATTCTGTCTCCATCTTACTACAGGAAGCAAGAGACACCATCTGTAAAAGCTTCCCAAAGAGATGATCCTCCTTCGGGCTATCTCTCCCCACGCAGCTTGGCTGACTGGTTGGTTCTGTTACTCGATCTAGTTACGGATGGAAAGTGCCTTCATCCATTAACGACAACCTGTAGTTTTTATGAAAACCGAAAACATCCACATAAACCTCTTTAAATCCGACTTGAAAACATCCATAAACAGTCTAAATCCGTGATGAATCAATAGTTTTAACCAGAACTTTATCAACTAGTTTCACCTCAACCTCCGCTGAATTTTGCTAGTCCTTGTCTGCCTAAATATTCCATAGAGTTAGGACTAACAAGAAATGATCAATGGATAGAAATTGTACAACACAACGAACCACATTCGGTCAGCAGGCTGGCGCTGCTGTAATCTGTAGGATTTGAAGAGCAAAATCTAATCTAGCAGAACGTCTGTAAGCTTCTTAATGACTTCATCACGCTGACCTATACTGCAGTTTCCATGAATGTTTCCACCAATAAGATCTCAAAGACTACTGTCTTGGACTAACTTTTGTCTTATTATGTGGCGCAAGATCTTTTCCCTTTTTAAGTAGTGAACTTTTAAATGGGAACCCAGGGATCTTAAAATAGTCCTGATGACCAGTGTGAGAAATTGGGTGCTAGATTATTCAGTTGAGGTGATTTTGCTTTATTCAGTATATTAAGTACTAATCAGCAGCAGCAATGAATGCACATTCTCACATTTCATTCTCTTCAACTGGTGGAGGGAACCATAATTCAATACTAAAATTAGAGTGGCAAAAACAACATAAATACATTTCTTAACAGAACTAGATTTTCTAGGCTTCCTACATTCCTTGTGTATAAGAGGAACCTGAGAGCAACATTTTCAAGACAAGCTTAATAAAGTATGGCATGGCCACCTTTACCCACTATAAGTATATATTATCAAAAACCACATACAGTGGATATAAAAAGTCTACACACCCCTGTTAAAATGCCAGGTTCTTGTGATGAAAATGAATGAGACAAAGATAAATCATGTCAGAACTTTTTCCACCTTTAATGTGACCTATAACGTGAACAATTCAACTGAAAAACACACTGAAATCTTTGAGGGGGAAAGATAAAAAACTCACAATAACCTGGTTGCATAAGTGTGCACACCTGTAAACGAATACTTTGTTGAAGCACCTTTTGATTTTATTGCAGCACTCAGTCTTTTTGGGTAGGAGTCCATTAGCATGGCACATCTTGACGTGTTAATATTTGCCCACTCTTCTTTGCAAAAGCGCTCCAAATCTGTCAGATTGCGAGGACATCTCCAATGCACAGCACTCTTCAGATCATCCCACAGATGTTCAATTGGATTCAGGTCTGGGCTCTGGCTGGGCCATTCCAAAATGTTAATCTTCTTCTGGTGAAGCCATGCTTTTGTGGATTTGGATGTGTGCTTTGGGTCCAGACGCCTGAAGGTTTTGTGCCAAAATTGCCTGGTATTTGGAACTGCTCATAATTCCCTCCACCCTGACTAAGGCCCTGGTTCCAGCTGAAGAAAAACAGCCCCAAAGCATGATGCTGCCGCCACCATGCTTCACTGTGGGTATGGTGTTCTTTGGGTGATGTGCAGTGTTGTTTTTGCACCAAACATAACTTTTGAAATTATGGCCAAAAGTTCAACCTTGGTTTCATCAGACCATAACACAATTTCCCACATGCTTTTGGGAGACTTGATGTTTGTTTTTGCAAACTTCAGCCGGGCTTCCGTCTTGCCACCCTACCCCATAGCCCATTCATATGAAGAATACGGGAGATTGTTGTCACATGTAGCACACAGCCAGTACTAGCCAGAAATTCCTGCAGTTCCTTTAATGTTGCTGTAGGCCTCTTGGAAGCCTCCCTGACCAGTTTTCTTCTCGTCTTTTCATCAATTTTGGAGGGACATCCAGTACTTGGTAATGTCTCTGTTGTGCCATATTTTCTCAACTTGACTTTCTTCACTGTGTTCCATGGTATATCTAATGCTTTGGAAATTCTTTTGTACCCTTCTCCTGACTGACATCTTTCAACTATGAGATCCCTCTGATGTTTTGGAAGCTCTCTGCGGTCCATGGCCTTTGCTCTGAGATGCAACTAAGAAAATGTCAGGAAAATCCTACTAGAACAGCTGAACTTTATTTGTGATTAATCACTTTAAATGATGGCAGGTGTGTAATGACTTCTATTTAACATGAGTTTGAATGTGATTGGTTAATTCTGAACACAGCCACATCCCCAGTTATAAGAGGGTGTGCACACTTATGCAACCAGGTTATTGTAAGGTTTTTATTTTTCCCCCTCGAAGATTTCAGTTTGTTTTTCAGTTGAATTGTTCACGTTATAGGTCACATTAAAGGTGGGAAAAGTTCTGACATGATTTATCTTTGTCTCATTCTTGTACATCACAAAAACCTGCCATTTTAACAGGGGTGTGTAGGCTTTTTATATCCACTGTAATTATAATCCAAGATTTTTTATGCATTTATTTGGAGTGAGTCTTAACTATCTGGGACTTTATTTCAGGTATTTGTTACATATTCTGATGTTAAACATTTGGAATCACTGTATACTGTACTGTTAAAAACTGCTGTACATGTCATTGCTGTTTCTGGTCATGTCACAGTAAGAAAATTAACCAAAACTGTCCCATTTGACAGAAGGGAAAACTAGCCATGCAGTGAATGCTGTGGTTTTATAATGGGATTGTGAATTGAGATAGCATAGAGATAGACAGACTTACACCTGAAGCTTGGCATCCTGTTTATCAATTTTGTTTACACTGATTAAAAAGGATGACAGTACCTGAATAAAAAATTTGAAAATAATGTTACATGGATTACTGAAATTAGACATCAATGTGGAAACGGTAATCTTAAATTAAGCACATTAAAGAATAAACATTCCAAAGATGAGTATCTACTTTTTGCTGTATACAAATGAATTCAGATGCTAAAAAACGTGTCTATAAGCTATGTATTTGAATGTACACGTAGAACTTCAACATGGGCTCTGTCTTTTAATTGTCCTTTTTTTTGAAGACCCTGTTTGTTTTATCTCCCACCCCTTTCATACCCCTTTCAGCTTACAGTGAGTCACTGAAGGACCCTGAACACACTTGCGTTATATGATTGCCTAATACCATCACTTGAGAGTTTAGATTTGGGTTGTTAAATCTCCTGAGGAATATTGTTCCATGTAATAGCTTCCAACTGACAAGAACATTCATGGGGCTGATCTCTGGGGTCAGAATGCATTATCTCCTCACACATTATTGTCAACAGACAACATAATGCACAACACACTAGACTGGGTTTGGTGTGATGCATGTTTTGTTGATATAGGCGGGTTTGGATAGACAGAGATAGTCTCAGACAGACATATGGCAAGTAAAGACTCCATTAGTGACTGTGTGAGAGGACGCCTTAATCCATGGCCCAAGCATCTTGTCTGTTAGGGATTACTCCTTTAATTAACCCAAATTCCCTAGTTTTTCATTACTGTCTGTTTCACCTCATCTGTTTGGGAGCATGGGATTGGCCAACCTCATCAATCAAATATATTTGTTTTTTAATCTACTCTGGAATACAATTGTTTTTCTTTTTGGTTTTTTTTTATATTTCAATGTTTTTTAATCTGGTGATTAATATGATTTCCGGGCTGTAGAATAAATAGCATCCTGGGTTTGTTTTTTCTGTTTTACACAACAGGGAGAGGATCTAATAAGCACATCACAGGCACTATAGTAATAACAATGTGATTATTATTTATTATTATTAATCATACTAACAATCCTTCAATTGGTTTGGTAAAATAGAGTCATTCTATAATTTAAATTAAAAAATAATCTGTTATATAAATTGCTTTTAATGTTGTGGAAAGGGGCGGCGTACGGTCGCATTTTTAAAACGTTTTTTTATAGCTTTTCCTCCTTTTCCTTTTCATAGCAAACGACATGGATTACGGAAACAAAGGTTTATATTATTTCTAAAGTTTATCAACTGTATGTATGACATTGGAACTGTATTTTGTGTGTGTGTGTGTGTGCGTGTGTGCGTGTGTGTGTGTGTGTGTGTGTGTCTGACGTGATCACGGCTACGCGTGCAATGTAACTCCGCCTAGGTCCAAGTGACGTTTCACAGAGAATGTCGCCAATTCACCTCAGTTGTAGACATGGCAGCACTCAGACAGGAGCATCGGTATGGGCTCTCTTGTGGAAAAATCAACAAAAACGTTCCAAATAAAACTCTATATCACGTCAAGTTAACAGATACCGCAATTCGAACGTTAGAAGCTTATCAGAATCTAAAGGTACGTCCCATCTTATTTGATTTGCTTTCGCTGGTGTGTTTTGTTTGATTGGATACTCCGACTAATATACTAACCTCAATGGAAAAGAAGTATACCACCGGGGTAAAAAGTTGTTGCGCTTGTAGTCTACACTTGTGAGAGCTGTAGGCCTGTTGGTTGTATTGCTGTCTCCTGAATGGTTTATTGATGGGATAGTGTTTTAGTACGCTTTGCTTCCTTGGTGATCGTATATGACTCAAAAATAATGCCACAACATCCAACACAACGTTTAAGATTGTTTAGATAGTTCAGAAAAATATCAACGATTACACTGAAACATATTTGAACTTTAATTTGTTTTGTACCTGTTTATTGTACAGCATATAAGCAAATATATTCATAATGTTTCAAAGTAAACGTACTTTTATATCTACATACTTGAGCAACTGTAATTTATTAAAGCTTGGATTTTGAATTATGGGGGCGATAGTTTCGAATAATTCACCTTGCCATATCACTTAATAACTTTTGTAGGTTAGTTACATTAGAATAGTCTTGGAGAAGGATAGCGACATAGGCTACTAAAAGATAGCCACCATAATTAGGCTCTCAACATAAGGTGTTTATTTAGATTAAGAATACGTCAGTAGTGCAACTTTTAGCTTAGGTAGTCCATCGAAAGTAAGCTATGTGCCTTATCTCTCTAAAAACCCTTTACTTTTCAAAGCAACGTCCTACGTGAGCTGTTAAGGTTGGTGGTAATAGATTGCATTTAATATGTTGCCTTAAAGCAATATAGCCCTTTGTGTCATGTACTGTAAAATTGCAGTAAGCATTTCTAAATTAAGCCTACTCATTTAATAGGGTATAGGCTATGTTTATGCTGAGACCTTGTTTACAACTTGTTGTAAGCTTTGAAAAGTAGGGACACCTTGGATTCCTCTAAAATCTATTGCTCAATAGCACGTTTTGACAGAGTCTGGAAGGGGATTTAGCCAGTTTCACCAACCCTTGAGTCTCTGTTGCTTATTGGGTGGAGGAATGGCTGTTTTTTTGCTGTGAGCATTGTTTTGCCCTTTAAACGTTTGGAAGCCCGCCCAATTCAGGAGCTCATTGGTCCATTAGGTGGTGTAAAATTATTGGTTGTTTTCCCAAATGAAAATACATGCTTGGCAACTTCCTTATCTGCTTTAGGCTGCTTTTTTAATTGGCTTTTTTGAAACGGTATTAACCAAATACATATATCTTGTGATTTGCTAGAGTGCAGGCTTTAGATCCTCATATTGCTGCCTCACAAGGTGGTCAAAGCAGGTTTTTATTAGTTTTTATGGATTTCACTCACAGACTTAGGGAGCAAAGTACCAGCTTGTAATGTTTATCCTGCAACTCTGACCCATGAAAACAAATTTATCCCTAATGAGCCTACCTTTTAAAATACAACATGAGCTGCAGACCTATTGAACAATTACCAAATGGAAAGGGAGCAGAATGACGACAGTGTACAGTAGAATAAGGCCTGTTGACCATGGCTGCAGCTGTACCTGTCTGATAATGGATCTTATCTTTTCACTCTGCATCATTGCCAGGAGTACCATAGAGAGAACAGTATGTAACATGTTCTCTTACATGTTACATACTGGTCATATGTACTGGTCCTTCTGCACTATTCAGGAACATTTGTAATCCACTTATAAATGAAGGTTCAATTATCTCTCCAGTCTGCTCTAGCGCTAGTCATATTGAAGAAATCATTAAGGATTTTACTGTAAAAGCTTTGTGATAACGCTTTTCCCATAATATGCCTTTTACCCTCACGCTCTTACAAAAATGTACCATTGTACTACTATGGTACTTCCACTTATATCATGGTATTGTCTGAATCATGAAAATGTACTGTGGTTTTCACCTTGAAGTATGATGGTATTTTACATGGTTATGTAATTGTACATAAAGAAACATAATTTTTACCATGCTGTAAATCTGAATCGTAGACATATACCATGGCTTTAGCATTGAAGTGTGATGGTATTGTCATTCACCTAAATAATCCCATCCTTTACGTAAATGAACCTTAGAAAGCAATGGTTCTTTCATTTATACCATTATACTGCATACATTTTTGGAGTCATAAACAGCCATCATGTTTTTTTGTTCATCTTCATAGAGAACTGCATGAAAAATTACAGGAAACCATACCTTATTTATTTATTTTTTTTAAAGCGAATGGCTGTCAGTTTGCCCAAAAATAATTCTTTACCACGGTAATCATGGTACTGTCATTGTGCCTACAAATAACCATATTGTTAGCATCCTTTAGATCAGCAATAGATCAACATCTTGGAAATGTAACATGACTTTAGCTTTGTGGCAAGATAGTTCTGACATTCAATGAAACACCAAACTACTGTGTCATGTGGCTGCCAGTTAGTCTAGCGATTAAGGCCATTGGGTCAGTAACTGAAGGGGTGAAAGGGTGCTGGATCAAATCCCCAAACTGATAATGTGAAAATCTCAGAGAAATAGTGGTGCCAGACCCAAATATTTTCAGTTTGTTATATAGCCTATGTAGTAGGATGGAAAACAATGAAACTATGAAAAGTATAATGGTATTTTTTTTTCCTTTTTACTTCTGTTGGTCCGCCCCCTCTCTTCTTCTCCCCGCTGGCTCCCTCTCTTTCTATATCTCTCCAGTCCTCTGTCCCCAATTTCCACTTGAATGTGAATGAAACAAGGTTTCTGTGCTCCAGATTGATTAATTGACACATTCCGATGCAGATTAGAGTTGAAGCCCCTTCATCTGTGGGCTTGGGCATTTAGAACAATGTCATTGGCAAGAACCACGGACATGACCCCACAAAACCTTAAAGTGTAATTCTACCTGTGCGTAATCCAGTGTTTTCAGTGACCTATAGTAGACATGTTCACAAAATGATAGCATTTGAAAATTATTTCTGAGTCTAGATCTTTGCCTTGGATTGTCCTGATCAGTTTTGATGTTCCAAATATCCCGTTTTGCTGGTTCCTACAATTCCCAGAATTCTCACGCTCTCTAAATGAGTGGACTGTCTAGTAGGCTGTGTGTATTGTGGAATGTGTAGCGTGTAAATGGTCATGGCTAGAAGGGACACAGCTTATTATAGGCTGCTGCTAGCTGACAACACCAAGTGAGCATTAGCATTTGTAATATTGAACCATCTAGATCTCACAGTTATTAACATTATAGCAGGTTTTATAATAGGTTATGTTACCGCCCTCTAGATGCCTGAAGATAAACCGGGGCAGATGACCACATGACAGGGCACCAGTGTTTCTTGCCAAGTTGCAGACAGGTTGCTTCCCTCTCTGGGCAGCTTTATCGCTAACATGTCATCGAGTAGCTAATACAGTTCTGCTACGACCTTTTTGAAATCGTGGGATGGGAGCCTATATGAGAAATTATATGTAATATGTAATAGTACTTTATTTTATACCATAGTTATACACTCTACTTGTGTTTGTCAATCCAGAGGAGTGTGTGCCAGCTGCAGAACACCTGGGAACAGTATCCCAAATGTTCTGCAGTACCGTGAAGGAAGTACTCACGCTCTTGTTAGAATTAATATTTAGAAAATACTCTGATCAGGAATTTGAGAACAGGACTATGTTTGTTTGAGGACGTTTCTGCATTTGCCGTCATCACTGGAATTATAACAGAAGCTTCTAGTGAATTTAAGTAAAGACATTTATTGCAGACATTCATCTTTATTAATAAGTGAACTGATATCAACTTAATAAGCCTGCAGGACATGGTGGACAACTTTCCAAAAAGAAAATCTAGCGGGCTATTTAACAGGGACAACATCAATCTGATTTCTGCAGACTGGGTAGAACAGGGGCTTAAGTCTAAATTATACTATAGGGGCTTGGAAAAATAGGATGACATTCCTAAAGTAGTTACATATTTAGTAGTAAACTACTTTGCCATCATCATCAAGAGGTTAGATGGCAGTGCTGCCCTTAACAAACATAATCAAAGTACATGGTCATTTTGATGAGTTTTGACATGGCTACTGTGCGTCACTATCAAAAGGGATGTTTTCGTAGCTACGATGCAACCATACCCTCAGTTATGATATTTCCAGACTGTATGCATGGGCATTGAGTAGTACAAAGAAATATCAGTTTTTAAACTCCACTAAAAATACACACACTTTAATCAACAATTATATTTTGGGCACGATAATTGCCGTGTACTGCAGCTGAACTGAACGTCCATTTAGTTTAACTACTAAATTACTGCGGAAAAGTGTTATTTTGGAAACAGTAATTGCAACAACTGCACACTGCAGTAATGCACTCTGAATATGTTTGTAAGGGCCGCCTAATACTTGTGAACATTGATTTATGGTGAAATCCCCCTTTTAATAACCTATGTTATTGTCAATATAATGGGTGTAATTTGTCCCACTGCTTTAATTTAGCGAAGTAGTACTGTTTTAAAACATTGTCAGCTTGATGATTGCTGTGTGCAGAATTGGCATCAATGAGAGTACAATCGCTAGTTTTAACCAGATATGTATCTTTCGTATGGAATAACAATAGTTTATTTTTTTTAATGTTGAAAGTTAGGTGATTAATTTTACAGCAAATCAAATGTGGTTTTACCTTGCAATGCCACATCACATGATAACTATTTTTACCCATTTTTTTCTCTCCCCAGGGATCCTTACCAAATCAGCCAGCAATTTGCTTCAAGGGGAGCCAGGGGGTAAGATGATGTGTTTTATTCACATCCTTTCAAATGTTTCAGAAATGACATATTTTAATTCATTCTGATTTCCTGTGCAGACAGCACTTGTAACCGTTTCTCCACTGCATTTTTTATGACATCGAAATCCAAGGGATAAAACAATAGGGCCGTGCAGTTGCAAGCATCTACTGACTAAACCCTGAAGGCCTGCCTGATTAGATTGCACATGTTGTGAGGCTGTTGTTCTATTCTTCAGCTGATGGTAATGTTGCATTACAAGAATGTACAGTAGAATGGAGCTGTTCTAATGTTTGTCATTATAAATACATTAAAAGCTTGACTGTCTCGTCAAGAGACTATCAGTATTTAATGTGACCTCTGCATTTTTGTGTTTGTTTTTTTATTTCCGATATTTAGCTCTTTCCGTGTTAGATTTAGGACCAGATTGAATCAGTCCAGCTGATGCATTGTTTATGCAGACTTTATTTCCACAACTTCAGTACTGACAGTTATTTTGAAAACTGGAAGCATACCTGGTATTTTCACAGTATTTCAGAACCAGCTGATTTATTTACAGGTGTGTTAATGCGCGAAAGCATAAATACGGAGTGCGGGTTTGCTTGAATGTCACTATGTGTCATATTATCATTGACACAGAGTGTAGATAGACCCAGTACATAATCCACAGAAACGCTTGGCAGTAAAAGGGAGAAGACATTCCTGTGAAGCAGCAGTAAAAATGCCTGTGTCCAACCAGATTAGCCGGGGCACTCAAGCACCCTCCTCGGTGCTGCCTGCTATCCTATTGCATATTTACCACACAATCGGCCCTGTCTAAAAGGAGCTGTTCTAATCCCTGCCAGAGCCGATTGCATCGACGAAAGTGACTTTGCTCCGTACACAAACGCTGGCCTGTGTGCTCGCACGGCCCTAAGAGAGGGTACACCATACCCCCCAACACACCCCCCAGGCTGCTAGCCAGGTTACTGGGTCAGGCTGGCAACTGGGAAGGCTTTGTTTGGAGAGGGGGAGGTGGTTGGGGAGTTGGTGAATCCCAGGGAGCCCCATGTCTCCACGCCTGTTGTCTCTGTGTAGACATGAAAGAGTTGAGAAGAGGAAGGGGGGATGCTATCGCATCGTCTGCCAGCTCCGCCGTTTTAGAAAGAAAAAAAACTGAAGTACTTTGGTAAAAACAGACATATGTAAGGCATATTTTAGTCAGTGATTGAGCATAAGCAAAACATGCAAGAGATGAATAGGGATAGGGCACGCCGGTCTGTTTAGCAATTTTAAGTGTGTACAATTTAAGTATGCTTTAATCACTGAATTGGATTTTGCGATTATATCTTTGTTGGCACATTACATATTCAAATTGCTTTGACGGAATTCATGCAGAGTCCCCCCCCCAACAGCGGCCCCTTGCACTGGCCGATGGGGCATTAATGAGCTATCTGCAGCCGTTAGAGGGAGAGAGCAGATTAAGCTGTTCCTGGGGGGAGGATGCTGCTGAATGTGGCGGACTGGAATACGCTCCAAAGAGTGGGCGCGAAGGTGACAGCGGTACAGTTACGGAAAACACCGTCTTCGCCCATCTGAGAGCACATCTCTTTAGCAGAGTAGAAAGGGTTGAGCGAGAATTTTGCTGTACACCTAAACTTATGACGTCATTGTCATCCAACATAAAGGATTTTGAATGTAGCCCACTCGCGTAGGTGAGGTTCGGGTGTGTACAGATGGGAGTGAGGCGTTTGTCCAGTGGCAGGTGGCTGCATCCTATCAGACATGCCCTACCTGTTCGAATTGTTCCTTCTTGTCAGCTCTGGTCACATTTCCATTTCTAGTGCCACTAAGCAGTGGGAATTCCCATGACCACTCTGCTGGCCCATCTTCAGTTGTCTGTGGTGTGAGGGTTTAGTCCCGCTATCAAGAAATACCATGCTGTGGTTGACACACCGCTTTCCCCTGGCTGCGCAGCCAGCTCTCTATCACCTGGGGATGTGTAGGCGCTCATGCCTGACAAGGACCCACGTTGTCCCCTCTGTGATAAGGATGGAACAGTTTGGTCATAACAATGGGCTAGTAGGAAGCCTTTTTTCATTCCTAATGGTATGGAAAGACATTAAATGGAAAAACCCAGATCAGTGATAAACTTTTCGTTGCAGTGGTTAGGGAAATCACAAAACCTTGTCATGTAAGTTAACAAATTAAAGAGGCGCTGGTGATGCAACTGTAAAGAAATAAATGTGAAGGCAGGAGGGTTTTGTGACATTCTTTTCACATTTTACAAAAGCTCTCAGTATGAAAGGAGTTCAGTTGTGGATTAGTCGAAAATTGTCAACAGGGATTTAGGAATTTATTCTGTGTAGGTTTGGGTACTTCTCATGGACTGGAATTTCACATCTTAATGCTTATTTTCCTTTAGTGCTGGCAAAACAATCTGTTAGCTGGCATGTTTCAATAAATTGAATCTCTTATTGTCTCTAAGCTTGCTTATTTGGCTTCTGAGTATAGGCATCTGCATTTTTTTTATGGCTTTTTCACAGCATTTAACATTATCCAACAGTTGGATGTTCACATGAACAGTAGTATTTCACACCTATTGTAACAACTGGTTCATATGGTGCAATTTCATTCATTGTAGGGACTATTGACATTTGTGAAATTGGATGGTGTTGTTTTTGAGTTAGCTTGGCAGTGTATTTCCTCAGGGCTCCGGTGTGAATTGAGATAATTCTATCATATAATCTTGTAGTCTGATAATTTATCTGTTTTCCTCCAGAACTATTTCTGTAAATGTTGGGATTCCTGTTTTTCCTTCCCACTCAGCTTCCCAAATAAGTACTAGAAAAAAAGGTCTGATTTAGGTGTAGTTTTGCTGGGAGTGTGTGCCCTCAGTGGAATCTTTGCTCTAGCCAGAAATGCCACTGTTTAAAAACATGTACACTCAACAATCTGTCTTGGCTGAACATAACAGAGCAGGTTATTTCTGTGTTGTGTGTCACGTTAATGGTGTCACCCCCTCCATTTATGGGGAATACCCTGGGTAGACTTGATATACACAGCTAATGTCTGGATGTAGGTCTGCCCAGCAGCTAGTGTAACTAAAGGCTGGCTTGTGCTGGGAGGAGAGGTAAGGGAGGATTCTTCCCAGAGATCTTCTCATGGCAACAGTGTGTGAAGGCTCCTCCAGCCCCCCTCCTGTCCCCCAGATTATTGGACTGTTTCACCCTGTGTCTTAGCTGAAGCATCGGAATACCTGGTTCACCCTGTGTCTTAGCTGAAACGTCAGAAGACCTGTTTCACCCTGTGTCTTAGCTGAAGCCTCGGAAGACCTGTTTCACCCTGTGTCTTAGCTGAAGCCTCGGAAGACCTGTTTCACCCTGTGTCTTAGCTGAAGCATCAGAAGACCTGTTTCACCCTGTGTCTTAGCTGAAGCGTTAGAAGACCCGTTTCACCCTGTGTCTTAGCTGAAGCGTCAGAAGACCTCAGGATCTCCCTCTCACACACTGCTGCCCTGAATCCAACCCCAGCTAGAATGCTGAGCCTCTTGCTACAGATGAGCTTCGTGCGTGTTTCTGCACGCGTGCGTGTGTTTCTGTTTGCACGCACCATCATTTTTTTTTTTTGTCTTCGGTAAGCTAATTAGAATAACAATACGAGGAAGAGCGAGGTGGGGGGGTCCCCCCTATGTGTGCCTGAAAGGACACACGCCTCTCTTTTCATCCAGATGTGTCAGACTCTACTAAAGGACCTGCATGCCCTGTGCTTCTAAGGATAGCTGTTTTCAAAAGCTCCCATTACATACATACACACCGTCCCCTGCAGAATTATTGGCGCCCTAGGTTGGCACCCCACGTAACAGAAATGCCTATGGAAAATTGCCATTGTTGTTTATCAGCTTGATCTTAAAGTAAAAAAAAAAAAATGTTACCTTTTTATTGAGTGAAGATTTTTAAAGAAAGAATATCAAGAAGCAATTATTTTATTAAAAAACATTGGCTTTGTAACCCCTCCCAGACTCATGGGCCTCAATAATCTTACTTCTGAGGACCTCAGACATGTCTTTTGTTCTTGGCATAATCTGTTACAACACACCCATATACTTAAGACCAAACCAGACCAAGTTTATAATCTTTATGGAAGATTGGACCTTCCCAAGTTACTCTTGAATGATTAAAAAAAATATATATATTGCACCTAATTTTAGCCATTTTATTTGATGGTATATGTAAGGGTGTACTAACTTCTTCTGCATTTCTGGAAATTGCACATGTATTTAGTTTAATTTCATAAAAATGTTCTAAGTTAAATAATTTTCTGTGTGATTTGTTAAATTGGGTTACCTTTATCAATGAATGTGGTTGGAATTTAGTTGAAATATCCATGTGTCCAAATATGTTTAAAAAAAAGAGAAACTTTCCAGGGCGTGTACTTTACTTTTTGAAGTAAATGTTGGAAGGGATTTGAGACCATTCCTCAATACAGAAACTCTCCAGACTGCCAAGATTACCAATCTTTTCCAAGCTTGTTGCAGGATTTGCCTCAACTCTTCTTTTGACTTTGTCTGCTTTCTGTTCTTTGCCCTGTCCCAAGTGATCCCACACTGCTTCAGTTAGATTGAGTTTGGAGCTCTGAGGTCACCAATCTAGTAATGTATGTGTTCCATCTACAAACTACAGCTCCAAGTAGGTCTTAATTGTCTTTGACTAGTGTTTTTTCAATCAGTCAAAGATGGACATTTCTTTTAAGATTTCTCACAGTCGGTGTTAGTACTTCGGTGCCAAATGACTCTATCAGATGGTGAGCATGCACTTCACTGTCCATTAAGGAAGGGAAATTTAAGTTCTGTTTATCAGATGCAGACAGCTTTTTGTGGTCTTCTGGGGCTTCTTTACAAGTGTCATTGCAAACATTAGCAATTTGTACATTAAGTAGCTGTGGTATGTTGACATGCCCCTTTAGTAGGCATTTAGTCTTAAAATAGTTTAAAACAAATCATGCTATTCGGATTATATGTGAAGTATTTGAAATACAATATGTTAAAAATGTGTAAGTGCCTAATCACTTCAACATTTACAGTGTATGGAACTGGAGATACAGAGTTCTGACATCTTGATTGTTTGGTGTATTGGACTGATTCCCAGTAGCAATGATAGCTGGTACTTCCTCAGAGTGTGTGTGTGTGCATCTCCTCACCAGGGTGACTAATAGTTCCAGGATGTTTTAGCTCTTCTCATATATTAGGTCAACCATATTGTTCATCCGCTCCGGTCAAAAATCTAATAGAAAGATTGATTAAAAATTCCTTGCTCACTTGTTTATACTGTATATTCACAGTGTTCTCTTCCATTCCAGCGCATTCAGCGTTCTCCTTACATTCCTTACAACAGTGATATAAATATTATTGTAGTTATTTCCATCATATCTCAGGAATAACCTTGACCAAGGAGGTACTGTTGGATCTGCTCCTGGGCATGGAATATGCCTCACTGTGCCGTGAAGCAGTAAGCCCTGACCCAAATGACACTACTAGGGTAATAAAACAACATCACTATATTTTCACCAAAATTACTAATGCAACCAAATTGCCATCAATGGAGGTAAATAAAACAGCATGTGATGAAAGGAAATAACCACCAATGAGACCAAAAAGCAGCATGTGATGTAAGAAAGAGAAACCCTCCTTTCTCCTGTCTTTCTGTTGGTCTAGTCAGTTGTTTGGCTGTCAGCAGTGGTTGGTTTTCCTGATCTCTTCCCACATCCATTGTTTTCCGGCATGTAAAAATGTAGCACAACAGGATACAAGGACCACTGCCCCTGTAAACAAACATGGTTAAGGAAGTGGATCGGTGGTGTGGAGTTTCTGTCTGCAGTATGTAATGGTATTTAGGGCTGAAATCAGTATACTGTGCTAAAGAGCAATTGTTTAACACTGAAGAGGGATAGTAACCTTCCATAATCCTTTACCGATATACAGTAAGGACACAGATAAAGCCTAGTCTACAATGAAGAAATCAAGC